>JAZGUH010001148.1:0-118686 GCA_037893225.1 Hippasteria phrygiana | reverse complement strand
CAATTATCGGCGGCTTCTTAGAGTTAAAACTTGTGGAGAAAATTCAAACCTCGCAATGTTTATTTTCTTTCCGGCCAACATCTGTGTACATGTTACCGTCTATTTATTGCTCCATGCATGTCAAATTCCCTGGGGTATGGACTTGCTTTACTCATTCATAATTGCATGAAATATCAACCAAATTCAGTAATTTTGACATGTATGGATAGCTTAGATCTGGCGCTACATGTTGCAATTATCGGCGGCTTCTTAGAGTTAAAACTTGTGGAGAAAATTCAAACCTCGCAATGTTTATTTTCTTTCCGGCCAACATCTGTGTGCATATTACCTTCTATTTATTGCTCCATGCCTGTCAAATTCCCTAGGATATGACTTGCTTTACTCATTCATAATTGCATGAAATATCAACCAAATTCAGTAATTTTGACATGTATGGATAGCTTAGATCTGGCGCTACATGTTGCAATTATCGGCAGCTTCTTAGAGTTAAAACTTGTGGAGAAAATTCAAACCTCGCAATGTTTATTTTCTTTCCGGCCAACATCTGTGTACATGTTACCGTCTATTTATTGCTCCATGCATGTCAAATTCCCTGGGGTATGGACTTGCTTTACTCATTCATAATTGCATGAAATATCAACCAAATTCAGTAATTTTGACATGTATGGATAGCTTAGATCTGGCGCTACATGTTGCAATTATCGGCGGCTTCTTAGAGTTAAAACTTGTGGAGAAAATTCAAACCTCGCAATGTTTATTTTCTTTCCGGCCAACATCTGTGTACATGTTACCGTCTATTTATTGCTCCATGCATGTCAAATTCCCTGGGGTATGGACTTGCTTTACTCATTCATAATTGCATGAAATATCAACCAAATTCAGTAATTTTGACATGTATGGATAGCTTAGATCTGGCGCTACATGTTGCAATTATCGGCGGCTTCTTAGAGTTAAAACTTGTGGAGAAAATTCAAACCTCGCAATGTTTATTTTCTTTCCAGCCAACATCTGTGTACATGTTACCGTCTATTTATTGCTCCATGCATGTCAAATTCCCTGGGGTATGGACTTGCTTTACTCATTCATAATTGCATGAAATATCAACCAAATTCAGTAATTTTGACATGTATGGATAGCTTAGATCTGGCGCTACATGTTGCAATTATCGGCGGCTTCTTAGAGTTAAAACTTGTGGAGAAAATTCAAACCTCGCAATGTTTATTTTCTTTCCGGCCAACATCTGTGTACATGTTACCGTCTATTTATTGCTCCATGCATGTCAAATTCCCTGGGGTATGGACTTGCTTTACTCATTCATAATTGCATGAAATATCAACCAAATTCAGTAATTTTGACATGTATGGATAGCTTAGATCTGGCGCTACATGTTGCAATTATCGGCGGCTTCTTAGAGTTAAAACTTGTGGAGAAAATTCAAACCTCGCAATGTTTATTTTCTTTCCGGCCAACATCTGTGTACATGTTACCGTCTATTTATTGCTCCATGCATGTCAAATTCCCTGGGGTATGGACTTGCTTTACTCATTCATAATTGCATGAAATATCAACCAAATTCAGTAATTTTGACATGTATGGATAGCTTAGATCTGGCGCTACATGTTGCAATTATCGGCGGCTTCTTAGAGTTAAAACTTGTGGAGAAAATTCAAACCTCGCAATGTTTATTTTCTTTCCGGCCAACATCTGTGTACATGTTACCGTCTATTTATTGCTCCATGCATGTCAAATTCCCTGGGGTATGGACTTGCTTTACTCATTCATAATTGCATGAAATATCAACCAAATTCAGTAATTTTGACATGTATGGATAGCTTAGATCTGGCGCTACATGTTGCAATTATCGGCGGCTTCTTAGAGTTAAAACTTGTGGAGAAAATTCAAACCTCGCAATGTTTATTTTCTTTCCGGCCAACATCTGTGTGCATATTACCTTCTATTTATTGCTCCATGCCTGTCAAATTCCCTAGGATATGACTTGCTTTACTCATTCATAATTGCATGAAATATCAACCAAATTCAGTAATTTTGACATGTATGGATAGCTTAGATCTGGCGCTACATGTTGCAATTATCGGCAGCTTCTTAGAGTTAAAACTTGTGGAGAAAATTCAAACCTCGCAATGTTTATTTTCTTTCCGGCCAACATCTGTGTACATGTTACCGTCTATTTATTGCTCCATGCATGTCAAATTCCCTGGGGTATGGACTTGCTTTACTCATTCATAATTGCATGAAATATCAACCAAATTCAGTAATTTTGACATGTATGGATAGCTTAGATCTGGCGCTACATGTTGCAATTATCGGCGGCTTCTTAGAGTTCAAACTTGTGGAGAAAATTCAAACCTCGCAATGTTTATTTTCTTTCCGGCCAACATCTGTGTACATGTTACCGTCTATTTATTGCTCCATGCATGTCAAATTCCCTGGGGTATGGACTTGCTTTACTCATTCATAATTGCATGAAATATCAAACAAATTCAGTAATTTTGACATGTATGGATAGCTTAGATCTGGCGCTACATGTTGCAATTATCGGCGGCTTCTTAGAGTTAAAACTTGTGGAGAAAATTCAAACCTCGCAATGTTTATTTTCTTTCCGGCCAACATCTGTGTACATGTTACCGTCTATTTATTGCTCCATGCATGTCAAATTCCCTGGGTATGGACTTGCTTTACTCATTCATAATTGCATGAAATATCAACCAAATTCAGTAATTTTGACATGTATGGATAGCTTAGATCTGGCGCTACATGTTGCAATTATCGGCGGCTTCTTAGAGTTCAAACTTGTGGAGAAAATTCAAACCTCGCAATGTTTATTTTCTTTCCGGCCAACATCTGTGTGCATATTACCTTCTATTTATTGCTCCATGCCTGTCAAATTCCCTAGGATATGACTTGCTTTACTCATTCATAATTGCATGAAATATCAACCAAATTCAGTAATTTTGACATGTATGGATAGCTTAGATCTGGCGCTACATGTTGCAATTATCGGCAGCTTCTTAGAGTTAAAACTTGTGGAGAAAATTCAAACCTCGCAATGTTTATTTTCTTTCCGGCCAACATCTGTGTACATGTTACCGTCTATTTATTGCTCCATGCATGTCAAATTCCCTGGGGTATGGACTTGCTTTACTCATTCATAATTGCATGAAATATCAACCAAATTCAGTAATTTTGACATGTATGGATAGCTTAGATCTGGCGCTACATGTTGCAATTATCGGCGGCTTCTTAGAGTTAAAACTTGTGGAGAAAATTCAAACCTCGCAATGTTTATTTTCTTTCCGGCCAACATCTGTGTACATGTTACCGTCTATTTATTGCTCCATGCATGTCAAATTCCCTGGGGTATGGACTTGCTTTACTCATTCATAATTGCATGAAATATCAAACAAATTCAGTAATTTTGACATGTATGGATAGCTTAGATCTGGCGCTACATGTTGCAATTATCGGCGGCTTCTTAGAGTTAAAACTTGTGGAGAAAATTCAAACCTCGCAATGTTTATTTTCTTTCCGGCCAACATCTGTGTACATGTTACCGTCTATTTATTGCTCCATGCATGTCAAATTCCCTGGGGTATGGACTTGCTTTACTCATTCATAATTGCATGAAATATCAACCAAATTCAGTAATTTTGACATGTATGGATAGCTTAGATCTGGCGCTACATGTTGCAATTATCGGCGGCTTCTTAGAGTTCAAACTTGTGGAGAAAATTCAAACCTCGCAATGTTTATTTTCTTTCCGGCCAACATCTGTGTGCATATTACCTTCTATTTATTGCTCCATGCCTGTCAAATTCCCTAGGATATGACTTGCTTTACTCATTCATAATTGCATGAAATATCAACCAAATTCAGTAATTTTGACATGTATGGATAGCTTAGATCTGGCGCTACATGTTGCAATTATCGGCGGCTTCTTAGAGTTAAAACTTGTGGAGAAAATTCAAACCTCGCAATGTTTATTTTCTTTCCGGCCAACATCTGTGTACATGTTACCGTCTATTTATTGCTCCATGCATGTCAAATTCCCTGGGGTATGGACTTGCTTTACTCATTCATAATTGCATGAAATATCAACCAAATTCAGTAATTTTGACATGTATGGATAGCTTAGATCTGGCGCTACATGTTGCAATTATCGGCGGCTTCTTAGAGTTAAAACTTGTGGAGAAAATTCAAACCTCGCAATGTTTATTTTCTTTCCGGCCAACATCTGTGTACATGTTACCGTCTATTTATTGCTCCATGCATGTCAAATTCCCTGGGGTATGGACTTGCTTTACTCATTCATAATTGCATGAAATATCAAACAAATTCAGTAATTTTGACATGTATGGATAGCTTAGATCTGGCGCTACATGTTGCAATTATCGGCGGCTTCTTAGAGTTAAAACTTGTGGAGAAAATTCAAACCTCGCAATGTTTATTTTCTTTCCGGCCAACATCTGTGTACATGTTACCGTCTATTTATTGCTCCATGCATGTCAAATTCCCTGGGGTATGGACTTGCTTTACTCATTCATAATTGCATGAAATATCAACCAAATTCAGTAATTTTGACATGTATGGATAGCTTAGATCTGGCGCTACATGTTGCAATTATCGGCGGCTTCTTAGAGTTAAAACTTGTGGAGAAAATTCAAACCTCGCAATGTTTATTTTCTTTCCGGCCAACATCTGTGTACATGTTACCGTCTATTTATTGCTCCATGCATGTCAAATTCCCTGGGGTATGGACTTGCTTTACTCATTCATAATTGCATGAAATATCAACCAAATTCAGTAATTTTGACATGTATGGATAGCTTAGATCTGGCGCTACATGTTGCAATTATCGGCGGCTTCTTAGAGTTAAAACTTGTGGAGAAAATTCAAACCTCGCAATGTTTATTTTCTTTCCGGCCAACATCTGTGTACATGTTACCGTCTATTTATTGCTCCATGCATGTCAAATTCCCTGGGGTATGGACTTGCTTTACTCATTCATAATTGCATGAAATATCAACCAAATTCAGTAATTTTGACATGTATGGATAGCTTAGATCTGGCGCTACATGTTGCAATTATCGGCGGCTTCTTAGAGTTAAAACTTGTGGAGAAAATTCAAACCTCGCAATGTTTATTTTCTTTCCGGCCAACATCTGTGTACATGTTACCGTCTATTTATTGCTCCATGCATGTCAAATTCCCTGGGGTATGGACTTGCTTTACTCATTCATAATTGCATGAAATATCAACCAAATTCAGTAATTTTGACATGTATGGATAGCTTAGATCTGGCGCTACATGTTGCAATTATCGGCGGCTTCTTAGAGTTAAAACTTGTGGAGAAAATTCAAACCTCGCAATGTTTATTTTCTTTCCGGCCAACATCTGTGTACATGTTACCGTCTATTTATTGCTCCATGCATGTCAAATTCCCTGGGGTATGGACTTGCTTTACTCATTCATAATTGCATGAAATATCAACCAAATTCAGTAATTTTGACATGTATGGATAGCTTAGATCTGGCGCTACATGTTGCAATTATCGGCGGCTTCTTAGAGTTAAAACTTGTGGAGAAAATTCAAACCTCGCAATGTTTATTTTCTTTCCGGCCAACATCTGTGTGCATATTACCTTCTATTTATTGCTCCATGCCTGTCAAATTCCCTAGGATATGACTTGCTTTACTCATTCATAATTGCATGAAATATCAACCAAATTCAGTAATTTTGACATGTATGGATAGCTTAGATCTGGCGCTACATGTTGCAATTATCGGCAGCTTCTTAGAGTTAAAACTTGTGGAGAAAATTCAAACCTCGCAATGTTTATTTTCTTTCCGGCCAACATCTGTGTACATGTTACCGTCTATTTATTGCTCCATGCATGTCAAATTCCCTGGGGTATGGACTTGCTTTACTCATTCATAATTGCATGAAATATCAACCAAATTCAGTAATTTTGACATGTATGGATAGCTTAGATCTGGCGCTACATGTTGCAATTATCGGCGGCTTCTTAGAGTTCAAACTTGTGGAGAAAATTCAAACCTCGCAATGTTTATTTTCTTTCCGGCCAACATCTGTGTACATGTTACCGTCTATTTATTGCTCCATGCATGTCAAATTCCCTGGGGTATGGACTTGCTTTACTCATTCATAATTGCATGAAATATCAAACAAATTCAGTAATTTTGACATGTATGGATAGCTTAGATCTGGCGCTACATGTTGCAATTATCGGCGGCTTCTTAGAGTTAAAACTTGTGGAGAAAATTCAAACCTCGCAATGTTTATTTTCTTTCCGGCCAACATCTGTGTACATGTTACCGTCTATTTATTGCTCCATGCATGTCAAATTCCCTGGGGTATGGACTTGCTTTACTCATTCATAATTGCATGAAATATCAACCAAATTCAGTAATTTTGACATGTATGGATAGCTTAGATCTGGCGCTACATGTTGCAATTATCGGCGGCTTCTTAGAGTTCAAACTTGTGGAGAAAATTCAAACCTCGCAATGTTTATTTTCTTTCCGGCCAACATCTGTGTGCATATTACCTTCTATTTATTGCTCCATGCCTGTCAAATTCCCTAGGATATGACTTGCTTTACTCATTCATAATTGCATGAAATATCAACCAAATTCAGTAATTTTGACATGTATGGATAGCTTAGATCTGGCGCTACATGTTGCAATTATCGGCAGCTTCTTAGAGTTAAAACTTGTGGAGAAAATTCAAACCTCGCAATGTTTATTTTCTTTCCGGCCAACATCTGTGTACATGTTACCGTCTATTTATTGCTCCATGCATGTCAAATTCCCTGGGGTATGGACTTGCTTTACTCATTCATAATTGCATGAAATATCAACCAAATTCAGTAATTTTGACATGTATGGATAGCTTAGATCTGGCGCTACATGTTGCAATTATCGGCGGCTTCTTAGAGTTAAAACTTGTGGAGAAAATTCAAACCTCGCAATGTTTATTTTCTTTCCGGCCAACATCTGTGTACATGTTACCGTCTATTTATTGCTCCATGCATGTCAAATTCCCTGGGGTATGGACTTGCTTTACTCATTCATAATTGCATGAAATATCAAACAAATTCAGTAATTTTGACATGTATGGATAGCTTAGATCTGGCGCTACATGTTGCAATTATCGGCGGCTTCTTAGAGTTAAAACTTGTGGAGAAAATTCAAACCTCGCAATGTTTATTTTCTTTCCGGCCAACATCTGTGTACATGTTACCGTCTATTTATTGCTCCATGCATGTCAAATTCCCTGGGGTATGGACTTGCTTTACTCATTCATAATTGCATGAAATATCAACCAAATTCAGTAATTTTGACATGTATGGATAGCTTAGATCTGGCGCTACATGTTGCAATTATCGGCGGCTTCTTAGAGTTCAAACTTGTGGAGAAAATTCAAACCTCGCAATGTTTATTTTCTTTCCGGCCAACATCTGTGTGCATATTACCTTCTATTTATTGCTCCATGCCTGTCAAATTCCCTAGGATATGACTTGCTTTACTCATTCATAATTGCATGAAATATCAACCAAATTCAGTAATTTTGACATGTATGGATAGCTTAGATCTGGCGCTACATGTTGCAATTATCGGCGGCTTCTTAGAGTTAAAACTTGTGGAGAAAATTCAAACCTCGCAATGTTTATTTTCTTTCCGGCCAACATCTGTGTACATGTTACCGTCTATTTATTGCTCCATGCATGTCAAATTCCCTGGGGTATGGACTTGCTTTACTCATTCATAATTGCATGAAATATCAACCAAATTCAGTAATTTTGACATGTATGGATAGCTTAGATCTGGCGCTACATGTTGCAATTATCGGCGGCTTCTTAGAGTTAAAACTTGTGGAGAAAATTCAAACCTCGCAATGTTTATTTTCTTTCCGGCCAACATCTGTGTACATGTTACCGTCTATTTATTGCTCCATGCATGTCAAATTCCCTGGGGTATGGACTTGCTTTACTCATTCATAATTGCATGAAATATCAAACAAATTCAGTAATTTTGACATGTATGGATAGCTTAGATCTGGCGCTACATGTTGCAATTATCGGCGGCTTCTTAGAGTTAAAACTTGTGGAGAAAATTCAAACCTCGCAATGTTTATTTTCTTTCCGGCCAACATCTGTGTACATGTTACCGTCTATTTATTGCTCCATGCATGTCAAATTCCCTGGGGTATGGACTTGCTTTACTCATTCATAATTGCATGAAATATCAACCAAATTCAGTAATTTTGACATGTATGGATAGCTTAGATCTGGCGCTACATGTTGCAATTATCGGCGGCTTCTTAGAGTTAAAACTTGTGGAGAAAATTCAAACCTCGCAATGTTTATTTTCTTTCCGGCCAACATCTGTGTACATGTTACCGTCTATTTATTGCTCCATGCATGTCAAATTCCCTGGGGTATGGACTTGCTTTACTCATTCATAATTGCATGAAATATCAACCAAATTCAGTAATTTTGACATGTATGGATAGCTTAGATCTGGCGCTACATGTTGCAATTATCGGCGGCTTCTTAGAGTTCAAACTTGTGGAGAAAATTCAAACCTCGCAATGTTTATTTTCTTTCCGGCCAACATCTGTGTGCATATTACCTTCTATTTATTGCTTCATGCCTGTCAAATTCCCTAGGATATGACTTGCTTTACTCATTCATAATTGCATGAAATATCAACCAAATTCAGTAATTTTGACATGTATGGATAGCTTAGATCTGGCGCTATATGTTGCAATTATCGGCAGCTTCTTAGAGTTAAAACTTGTGGAGAAAATTCAAACCTCGCAATGTTTATTTTCTTTCCGGCCAACATCTGTGTACATGTTACCGTCTATTTATTGCTCCATGCATGTCAAATTCCCTGGGGTATGGACTTGCTTTACTCATTCATAATTGCATGAAATATCAACCAAATTCAGTAATTTTGACATGTATGGATAGCTTAGATCTGGCGCTACATGTTGCAATTATCGGCGGCTTCTTAGAGTTAAAACTTGTGGAGAAAATTCAAACCTCGCAATGTTTATTTTCTTTCCGGCCAACATCTGTGTACATGTTACCGTCTATTTATTGCTCCATGCATGTCAAATTCCCTGGGGTATGGACTTGCTTTACTCATTCATAATTGCATGAAATATCAACCAAATTCAGTAATTTTGACATGTATGGATAGCTTAGATCTGGCGCTACATGTTGCAATTATCGGCGGCTTCTTAGAGTTCAAACTTGTGGAGAAAATTCAAACCTCGCAATGTTTATTTTCTTTCCGGCCAACATCTGTGTGCATATTACCTTCTATTTATTGCTCCATGCCTGTCAAATTCCCTAGGATATGACTTGCTTTACTCATTCATAATTGCATGAAATATCAACCAAATTCAGTAATTTTGACATGTATGGATAGCTTAGATCTGGCGCTACATGTTGCAATTATCGGCGGCTTCTTAGAGTTAAAACTTGTGGAGAAAATTCAAACCTCGCAATGTTTATTTTCTTTCCGGCCAACATCTGTGTACATGTTACCGTCTATTTATTGCTCCATGCATGTCAAATTCCCTGGGGTATGGACTTGCTTTACTCATTCATAATTGCATGAAATATCAACCAAATTCAGTAATTTTGACATGTATGGATAGCTTAGATCTGGCGCTACATGTTGCAATTATCGGCGGCTTCTTAGAGTTCAAACTTGTGGAGAAAATTCAAACCTCGCAATGTTTATTTTCTTTCCGGACAACATCTGTGTGCATATTACCTTCTATTTATTGCTCCATGCCTGTCAAATTCCCTAGGATATGACTTGCTTTACTCATTCATAATTGCATGAAATATCAACCAAATTCAGTAATTTTGACATGTATGGATAGCTTAGATCTGGCGCTACATGTTGCAATTATCGGCGGCTTCTTAGAGTTAAAACTTGTGGAGAAAATTCAAACCTCGCAATGTTTATTTTCTTTCCGGCCAACATCTGTGTACATGTTACCGTCTATTTATTGCTCCATGCATGTCAAATTCCCTGGGGTATGGACTTGCTTTACTCATTCATAATTGCATGAAATATCAACCAAATTCAGTAATTTTGACATGTATGGATAGCTTAGATCTGGCGCTACATGTTGCAATTATCGGCGGCTTCTTAGAGTTCAAACTTGTCGAGAAAATTCAAACCTCGCAATGTTTATTTTCTTTCCGGACAACATCTGTGTGCATATTACCTTCTATTTATTGCTCCATGCCTGTCAAATTCCCTAGGGTATGACTTGCTTTACTCATTCATAATTGCATGAAATATCAACCAAATTCAGTAATTGTGACATGTATGGATAGCTTAGATCTGGCGCTACATGTTGCAATTATCGGCGGCTTCTTAGAGTTCAAACTTGTGGAGAAAATTCAAACCTCGCAATGTTTATTTTCTTTCCGGCCAACATCTGTGTACATGTTACCGTCTATTTATTGCTCCATGCATGTCAAATTCCCTGGGGTATGGACTTGCTTTACTCATTCATAATTGCATGAAATATCAACCAAATTCAGTAATTTTGACATGTATGGATAGCTTAGATCTGGCGCTACATGTTGCAATTATCGGCGGCTTCTTAGAGTTAAAACTTGTGGAGAAAATTCAAACCTCGCAATGTTTATTTTCTTTCCGGCCAACATCTGTGTACATGTTACCGTCTATTTATTGCTCCATGCATGTCAAATTCCCTGGGGTATGGACTTGCTTTACTCATTCATAATTGCATGAAATATCAACCAAATTCAGTAATTTTGACATGTATGGATAGCTTAGATCTGGCGCTACATGTTGCAATTATCGGCGGCTTCTTAGAGTTCAAACTTGTGGAGAAAATTCAAACCTCGCAATGTTTATTTTCTTTCCGGCCAACATCTGTGTGCATATTACCTTCTATTTATTGCTCCATGCCTGTCAAATTCCCTAGGATATGACTTGCTTTACTCATTCATAATTGCATGAAATATCAACCAAATTCAGTAATTTTGACATGTATGGATAGCTTAGATCTGGCGCTACATGTTGCAATTATCGGCGGCTTCTTAGAGTTAAAACTTGTGGAGAAAATTCAAACCTCGCAATGTTTATTTTCTTTCCGGCCAACATCTGTGTACATGTTACCGTCTATTTATTGCTCCATGCATGTCAAATTCCCTGGGGTATGGACTTGCTTTACTCATTCATAATTGCATGAAATATCAACCAAATTCAGTAATTTTGACATGTATGGATAGCTTAGATCTGGCGCTACATGTTGCAATTATCGGCGGCTTCTTAGAGTTCAAACTTGTGGAGAAAATTCAAACCTCGCAATGTTTATTTTCTTTCCGGACAACATCTGTGTGCATATTACCTTCTATTTATTGCTCCATGCCTGTCAAATTCCCTAGGATATGACTTGCTTTACTCATTCATAATTGCATGAAATATCAACCAAATTCAGTAATTTTGACATGTATGGATAGCTTAGATCTGGCGCTACATGTTGCAATTATCGGCGGCTTCTTAGAGTTCAAACTTGTGGAGAAAATTCAAACCTCGCAATGTTTATTTTCTTTCCGGCCAACATCTGTGTACATGTTACCGTCTATTTATTGCTCCATGCCTGTCAAATTCCCTAGGATATGACTTGCTTTACTCATTCATAATTGCATGAAATATCAACCAAATTCAGTAATTTTGACATGTATGGATAGCTTAGATCTGGCGCTACATGTTGCAATTATCGGCGGCTTCTTAGAGTTAAAACTTGTGGAGAAAATTCAAACCTCGCAATGTTTATTTTCTTTCCGGCCAACATCTGTGTACATGTTACCGTCTATTTATTGCTCCATGCATGTCAAATTCCCCTGGGGTATGGACTTGCTTTACTCATTCATAATTGCATGAAATATCAACCAAATTCAGTAATTTTGACATGTATGGATAGCTTAGATCTGGCGCTACATGTTGCAATTATCGGCGGCTTCTTAGAGTTCAAACTTGTGGAGAAAATTCAAACCTCGCAATGTTTATTTTCTTTCCGGACAACATCTGTGTGCATATTACCTTCTATTTATTGCTCCATGCCTGTCAAATTCCCTGGGGTATGACTTGCTTTACTCATTCATAATTGCATGAAATATCAACCAAATTCAGTAATTTTGACATGTATGGATAGCTTAGATCTGGCGCTACATGTTGCAATTATCGGCGGCTTCTTAGAGTTAAAACTTGTGGAGAAAATTCAAACCTCGCAATGTTTATTTTCTTTCCGGCCAACATCTGTGTACATGTTACCGTCTATTTATTGCTCCATGCATGTCAAATTCCCTGGGGTATGGACTTGCTTTACTCATTCATAATTGCATGAAATATCAACCAAATTCAGTAATTTTGACATGTATGGATAGCTTAGATCTGGCGCTACATGTTGCAATTATCGGCGGCTTCTTAGAGTTAAAACTTGTGGAGAAAATTCAAACCTCGCAATGTTTATTTTCTTTCCGGCCAACATCTGTGTACATGTTACCGTCTATTTATTGCTCCATGCCTGTCAAATTCCCTAGGATATGACTTGCTTTACTCATTCATAATTGCATGAAATATCAACCAAATTCAGTAATTTTGACATGTATGGATAGCTTAGATCTGGCGCTACATGTTGCAATTATCGGCGGCTTCTTAGAGTTAAAACTTGTGGAGAAAATTCAAACCTCGCAATGTTTATTTTCTTTCCGGCCAACATCTGTGTACATGTTACCGTCTATTTATTGCTCCATGCATGTCAAATTCCCCTGGGGTATGGACTTGCTTTACTCATTCATAATTGCATGAAATATCAACCAAATTCAGTAATTTTGACATGTATGGATAGCTTAGATCTGGCGCTACATGTTGCAATTATCGGCGGCTTCTTAGAGTTCAAACTTGTGGAGAAAATTCAAACCTCGCAATGTTTATTTTCTTTCCGGACAACATCTGTGTGCATATTACCTTCTATTTATTGCTCCATGCCTGTCAAATTCCCTGGGGTATGACTTGCTTTACTCATTCATAATTGCATGAAATATCAACCAAATTCAGTAATTTTGACATGTATGGATAGCTTAGATCTGGCGCTACATGTTGCAATTATCGGCGGCTTCTTAGAGTTAAAACTTGTGGAGAAAATTCAAACCTCGCAATGTTTATTTTCTTTCCGGCCAACATCTGTGTACATGTTACCGTCTATTTATTGCTCCATGCATGTCAAATTCCCTGGGGTATGGACTTGCTTTACTCATTCATAATTGCATGAAATATCAACCAAATTCAGTAATTTTGACATGTATGGATAGCTTAGATCTGGCGCTACATGTTGCAATTATCGGCGGCTTCTTAGAGTTCAAACTTGTGGAGAAAATTCAAACCTCGCAATGTTTATTTTCTTTCCGGCCAACATCTGTGTGCATATTACCTTCTATTTATTGCTCCATGCCTGTCAAATTCCCTAGGATATGACTTGCTTTACTCATTCATAATTGCATGAAATATCAACCAAATTCAGTAATTTTGACATGTATGGATAGCTTAGATCTGGCGCTACATGTTGCAATTATCGGCGGCTTCTTAGAGTTAAAACTTGTGGAGAAAATTCAAACCTCGCAATGTTTATTTTCTTTCCGGACAACATCTGTGTGCATATTACCTTCTATTTATTGCTCCATGCCTGTCAAATTCCCTAGGATATGACTTGCTTTACTCATTCATAATTGCATGAAATATCAACCAAATTCAGTAATTTTGACATGTATGGATAGCTTAGATCTGGCGCTACATGTTGCAATTATCGGCGGCTTCTTAGAGTTAAAATCTGTGGAGAAAATTCAAACCTCGCAATGTTTATTTTCTTTCCGGCCAACATCTGTGTAC
This sequence comes from Hippasteria phrygiana, assembly GCA_037893225.1. NCBI lineage: Eukaryota > Metazoa > Echinodermata > Asteroidea > Valvatida > Goniasteridae > Hippasteria > Hippasteria phrygiana. Next base: position 104,695 of record JAZGUH010001148.1, on the reverse strand, counting down.
ATGTTACCGTCTATTTATTGCTCCATGCATGTCAAATTCCCTGGGGTATGGACTTGCTTTACTCATTCATAATTGCATGAAATATCAACCAAATTCAGTAATTTTGACATGTATGGATAGCTTAGATCTGGCGCTACATGTTGCAATTATCGGCGGCTTCTTAGAGTTCAAACTTGTGGAGAAAATTCAAACCTCGCAATGTTTATTTTCTTTCCGGACAACATCTGTGTGCATATTACCTTCTATTTATTGCTCCATGCCTGTCAAATTCCCTAGGATATGACTTGCTTTACTCATTCATAATTGCATGAAATATCAACCAAATTCAGTAATTTTGACATGTATGGATAGCTTAGATCTGGCGCTACATGTTGCAATTATCGGCGGCTTCTTAGAGTTCAAACTTGTGGAGAAAATTCAAACCTCGCAATGTTTATTTTCTTTCCGGCCAACATCTGTGTACATGTTACCGTCTATTTATTGCTCCATGCATGTCAAATTCCCTGGGGTATGGACTTGCTTTACTCATTCATAATTGCATGAAATATCAACCAAATTCAGTAATTTTGACATGTATGGATAGCTTAGATCTGGCGCTACATGTTGCAATTATCGGCGGCTTCTTAGAGTTCAAACTTGTGGAGAAAATTCAAACCTCGCAATGTTTATTTTCTTTCCGGCCAACATCTGTGTACATGTTACCGTCTATTTATTGCTCCATGCATGTCAAATTCCCTGGGGTATGGACTTGCTTTACTCATTCATAATTGCATGAAATATCAAACAAATTCAGTAATTTTGACATGTATGGATAGCTTAGATCTGGCGCTACATGTTGCAATTATCGGCGGCTTCTTAGAGTTAAAACTTGTGGAGAAAATTCAAACCTCGCAATGTTTATTTTCTTTCCGGCCAACATCTGTGTACATGTTACCGTCTATTTATTGCTCCATGCATGTCAAATTCCCTGGGGTATGGACTTGCTTTACTCATTCATAATTGCATGAAATATCAACCAAATTCAGTAATTTTGACATGTATGGATAGCTTAGATCTGGCGCTACATGTTGCAATTATCGGCGGCTTCTTAGAGTTCAAACTTGTGGAGAAAATTCAAACCTCGCAATGTTTATTTTCTTTCCGGCCAACATCTGTGTGCATATTACCTTCTATTTATTGCTCCATGCCTGTCAAATTCCCTAGGATATGACTTGCTTTACTCATTCATAATTGCATGAAATATCAACCAAATTCAGTAATTTTGACATGTATGGATAGCTTAGATCTGGCGCTACATGTTGCAATTATCGGCGGCTTCTTAGAGTTAAAACTTGTGGAGAAAATTCAAACCTCGCAATGTTTATTTTCTTTCCGGCCAACATCTGTGTACATGTTACCGTCTATTTATTGCTCCATGCATGTCAAATTCCCTGGGGTATGGACTTGCTTTACTCATTCATAATTGCATGAAATATCAACCAAATTCAGTAATTTTGACATGTATGGATAGCTTAGATCTGGCGCTACATGTTGCAATTATCGGCGGCTTCTTAGAGTTCAAACTTGTGGAGAAAATTCAAACCTCGCAATGTTTATTTTCTTTCCGGACAACATCTGTGTGCATATTACCTTCTATTTATTGCTCCATGCCTGTCAAATTCCCTAGGATATGACTTGCTTTACTCATTCATAATTGCATGAAATATCAACCAAATTCAGTAATTTTGACATGTATGGATAGCTTAGATCTGGCGCTACATGTTGCAATTATCGGCGGCTTCTTAGAGTTAAAACTTGTGGAGAAAATTCAAACCTCGCAATGTTTATTTTCTTTCCGGCCAACATCTGTGTACATGTTACCGTCTATTTATTGCTCCATGCATGTCAAATTCCCTGGGGTATGGACTTGCTTTACTCATTCATAATTGCATGAAATATCAACCAAATTCAGTAATTTTGACATGTATGGATAGCTTAGATCTGGCGCTACATGTTGCAATTATCGGCGGCTTCTTAGAGTTAAAACTTGTGGAGAAAATTCAAACCTCGCAATGTTTATTTTCTTTCCGGCCAACATCTGTGTACATGTTACCGTCTATTTATTGCTCCATGCATGTCAAATTCCCCTGGGGTATGGACTTGCTTTACTCATTCATAATTGCATGAAATATCAACCAAATTCAGTAATTTTGACATGTATGGATAGCTTAGATCTGGCGCTACATGTTGCAATTATCGGCGGCTTCTTAGAGTTCAAACTTGTGGAGAAAATTCAAACCTCGCAATGTTTATTTTCTTTCCGGACAACATCTGTGTGCATATTACCTTCTATTTATTGCTCCATGCCTGTCAAATTCCCTGGGGTATGACTTGCTTTACTCATTCATAATTGCATGAAATATCAACCAAATTCAGTAATTTTGACATGTATGGATAGCTTAGATCTGGCGCTACATGTTGCAATTATCGGCGGCTTCTTAGAGTTAAAACTTGTGGAGAAAATTCAAACCTCGCAATGTTTATTTTCTTTCCGGCCAACATCTGTGTACATGTTACCGTCTATTTATTGCTCCATGCATGTCAAATTCCCTGGGGTATGGACTTGCTTTACTCATTCATAATTGCATGAAATATCAACCAAATTCAGTAATTTTGACATGTATGGATAGCTTAGATCTGGCGCTACATGTTGCAATTATCGGCGGCTTCTTAGAGTTAAAATCTGTGGAGAAAATTCAAACCTCGCAATGTTTATTTTCTTTCCGGCCAACATCTGTGTACATGTTACCGTCTATTTATTGCTCCATGCATGTCAAATTCCCTGGGGTATGGACTTGCTTTACTCATTCATAATTGCATGAAATATCAACCAAATTCAGTAATTTTGACATGTATGGATAGCTTAGATCTGGCGCTACATGTTGCAATTATCGGCGGCTTCTTAGAGTTCAAACTTGTGGAGAAAATTCAAACCTCGCAATGTTTATTTTCTTTCCGGACAACATCTGTGTGCATATTACCTTCTATTTATTGCTCCATGCCTGTCAAATTCCCTAGGATATGACTTGCTTTACTCATTCATAATTGCATGAAATATCAACCAAATTCAGTAATTTTGACATGTATGGATAGCTTAGATCTGGCGCTACATGTTGCAATTATCGGCGGCTTCTTAGAGTTCAAACTTGTGGAGAAAATTCAAACCTCGCAATGTTTATTTTCTTTCCGGCCAACATCTGTGTACATGTTACCGTCTATTTATTGCTCCATGCATGTCAAATTCCCTGGGGTATGGACTTGCTTTACTCATTCATAATTGCATGAAATATCAACCAAATTCAGTAATTTTGACATGTATGGATAGCTTAGATCTGGCGCTACATGTTGCAATTATCGGCGGCTTCTTAGAGTTCAAACTTGTGGAGAAAATTCAAACCTCGCAATGTTTATTTTCTTTCCGGCCAACATCTGTGTACATGTTACCGTCTATTTATTGCTCCATGCATGTCAAATTCCCTGGGGTATGGACTTGCTTTACTCATTCATAATTGCATGAAATATCAAACAAATTCAGTAATTTTGACATGTATGGATAGCTTAGATCTGGCGCTACATGTTGCAATTATCGGCGGCTTCTTAGAGTTAAAACTTGTGGAGAAAATTCAAACCTCGCAATGTTTATTTTCTTTCCGGCCAACATCTGTGTACATGTTACCGTCTATTTATTGCTCCATGCATGTCAAATTCCCTGGGGTATGGACTTGCTTTACTCATTCATAATTGCATGAAATATCAACCAAATTCAGTAATTTTGACATGTATGGATAGCTTAGATCTGGCGCTACATGTTGCAATTATCGGCGGCTTCTTAGAGTTCAAACTTGTGGAGAAAATTCAAACCTCGCAATGTTTATTTTCTTTCCGGCCAACATCTGTGTGCATATTACCTTCTATTTATTGCTCCATGCCTGTCAAATTCCCTAGGATATGACTTGCTTTACTCATTCATAATTGCATGAAATATCAACCAAATTCAGTAATTTTGACATGTATGGATAGCTTAGATCTGGCGCTACATGTTGCAATTATCGGCGGCTTCTTAGAGTTAAAACTTGTGGAGAAAATTCAAACCTCGCAATGTTTATTTTCTTTCCGGCCAACATCTGTGTACATGTTACCGTCTATTTATTGCTCCATGCATGTCAAATTCCCTGGGGTATGGACTTGCTTTACTCATTCATAATTGCATGAAATATCAACCAAATTCAGTAATTTTGACATGTATGGATAGCTTAGATCTGGCGCTACATGTTGCAATTATCGGCGGCTTCTTAGAGTTCAAACTTGTGGAGAAAATTCAAACCTCGCAATGTTTATTTTCTTTCCGGACAACATCTGTGTGCATATTACCTTCTATTTATTGCTCCATGCCTGTCAAATTCCCTAGGATATGACTTGCTTTACTCATTCATAATTGCATGAAATATCAACAAAATTCAGTAATTTTGACATGTATGGATAGCTTAGATCTGGCGCTACATGTTGCAATTATCGGCGGCTTCTTAGAGTTAAAACTTGTGGAGAAAATTCAAACCTCGCAATGTTTATTTTCTTTCCGGCCAACATCTGTGTACATGTTACCGTCTATTTATTGCTCCATGCATGTCAAATTCCCTGGGGTATGGACTTGCTTTACTCATTCATAATTGCATGAAATATCAACCAAATTCAGTAATTTTGACATGTATGGATAGCTTAGATCTGGCGCTACATGTTGCAATTATCGGCGGCTTCTTAGAGTTCAAACTTGTGGAGAAAATTCAAACCTCGCAATGTTTATTTTCTTTCCGGCCAACATCTGTGTGCATATTACCTTCTATTTATTGCTCCATGCCTGTCAAATTCCCTAGGATATGACTTGCTTTACTCATTCATAATTGCATGAAATATCAACCAAATTCAGTAATTTTGACATGTATGGATAGCTTAGATCTGGCGCTACATGTTGCAATTATCGGCGGCTTCTTAGAGTTCAAACTTGTGGAGAAAATTCAAACCTCGCAATGTTTATTTTCTTTCCGGCCAACATCTGTGTGCATATTACCTTCTATTTATTGCTCCATGCCTGTCAAATTCCCTAGGATATGACTTGCTTTACTCATTCATAATTGCATGAAATATCAACCAAATTCAGTAATTTTGACATGTATGGATAGCTTAGATCTGGCGCTACATGTTGCAATTATCGGCGGCTTCTTAGAGTTAAAACTTGTGGAGAAAATTCAAACCTCGCAATGTTTATTTTCTTTCCGGCCAACATCTGTGTACATGTTACCGTCTATTTATTGCTCCATGCATGTCAAATTCCCTGGGGTATGGACTTGCTTTACTCATTCATAATTGCATGAAATATCAACCAAATTCAGTAATTTTGACATGTATGGATAGCTTAGATCTGGCGCTACATGTTGCAATTATCGGCGGCTTCTTAGAGTTCAAACTTGTGGAGAAAATTCAAACCTCGCAATGTTTATTTTCTTTCCGGACAACATCTGTGTGCATATTACCTTCTATTTATTGCTCCATGCCTGTCAAATTCCCTAGGATATGACTTGCTTTACTCATTCATAATTGCATGAAATATCAACAAAATTCAGTAATTTTGACATGTATGGATAGCTTAGATCTGGCGCTACATGTTGCAATTATCGGCGGCTTCTTAGAGTTAAAACTTGTGGAGAAAATTCAAACCTCGCAATGTTTATTTTCTTTCCGGCCAACATCTGTGTACATGTTACCGTCTATTTATTGCTCCATGCATGTCAAATTCCCTGGGGTATGGACTTGCTTTACTCATTCATAATTGCATGAAATATCAACCAAATTCAGTAATTTTGACATGTATGGATAGCTTAGATCTGGCGCTACATGTTGCAATTATCGGCGGCTTCTTAGAGTTCAAACTTGTGGAGAAAATTCAAACCTCGCAATGTTTATTTTCTTTCCGGACAACATCTGTGTGCATATTACCTTCTATTTATTGCTCCATGCCTGTCAAATTCCCTGGGGTATGACTTGCTTTACTCATTCATAATTGCATGAAATATCAACCAAATTCAGTAATTTTGACATGTATGGATAGCTTAGATCTGGCGCTACATGTTGCAATTATCGGCGGCTTCTTAGAGTTAAAACTTGTGGAGAAAATTCAAACCTCGCAATGTTTATTTTCTTTCCGGCCAACATCTGTGTACATGTTACCGTCTATTTATTGCTCCATGCATGTCAAATTCCCTGGGGTATGGACTTGCTTTACTCATTCATAATTGCATGAAATATCAACCAAATTCAGTAATTTTGACATGTATGGATAGCTTAGATCTGGCGCTACATGTTGCAATTATCGGCGGCTTCTTAGAGTTCAAACTTGTGGAGAAAATTCAAACCTCGCAATGTTTATTTTCTTTCCGGCCAACATCTGTGTGCATATTACCTTCTATTTATTGCTCCATGCCTGTCAAATTCCCTAGGATATGACTTGCTTTACTCATTCATAATTGCATGAAATATCAACCAAATTCAGTAATTTTGACATGTATGGATAGCTTAGATCTGGCGCTACATGTTGCAATTATCGGCGGCTTCTTAGAGTTCAAACTTGTGGAGAAAATTCAAACCTCGCAATGTTTATTTTCTTTCCGGCCAACATCTGTGTACATGTTACCGTCTATTTATTGCTCCATGCATGTCAAATTCCCTGGGGTATGGACTTGCTTTACTCATTCATAATTGCATGAAATATCAACCAAATTCAGTAATTTTGACATGTATGGATAGCTTAGATCTGGCGCTACATGTTGCAATTATCGGCGGCTTCTTAGAGTTCAAACTTGTGGAGAAAATTCAAACCTCGCAATGTTTATTTTCTTTCCGGCCAACATCTGTGTACATGTTACCGTCTATTTATTGCTCCATGCATGTCAAATTCCCTGGGGTATGGACTTGCTTTACTCATTCATAATTGCATGAAATATCAAACAAATTCAGTAATTTTGACATGTATGGATAGCTTAGATCTGGCGCTACATGTTGCAATTATCGGCGGCTTCTTAGAGTTAAAACTTGTGGAGAAAATTCAAACCTCGCAATGTTTATTTTCTTTCCGGCCAACATCTGTGTACATGTTACCGTCTATTTATTGCTCCATGCATGTCAAATTCCCTAGGATATGACTTGCTTTACTCATTCATAATTGCATGAAATATCAACCAAATTCAGTAATTTTGACATGTATGGATAGCTTAGATCTGGCGCTACATGTTGCAATTATCGGCGGCTTCTTAGAGTTAAAACTTGTGGAGAAAATTCAAACCTCGCAATGTTTATTTTCTTTCCGGCCAACATCTGTGTACATGTTACCGTCTATTTATTGCTCCATGCATGTCAAATTCCCTGGGGTATGGACTTGCTTTACTCATTCATAATTGCATGAAATATCAACCAAATTCAGTAATTTTAACATGTATGGATAGCTTAGATCTGGCGCTACATGTTGCAATTATCGGCGGCTTCTTAGAGTTCAAACTTGTGGAGAAAATTCAAACCTCGCAATGTTTATTTTCTTTCCGGACAACATCTGTGTGCATATTACCTTCTATTTATTGCTCCATGCCTGTCAAATTCCCTAGGATATGACTTGCTTTACTCATTCATAATTGCATGAAATATCAACAAAATTCAGTAATTTTGACATGTATGGATAGCTTAGATCTGGCGCTACATGTTGCAATTATCGGCGGCTTCTTAGAGTTAAAACTTGTGGAGAAAATTCAAACCTCGCAATGTTTATTTTCTTTCCGGCCAACATCTGTGTACATGTTACCGTCTATTTATTGCTCCATGCATGTCAAATTCCCTGGGGTATGGACTTGCTTTACTCATTCATAATTGCATGAAATATCAACCAAATTCAGTAATTTTGACATGTATGGATAGCTTAGATCTGGCGCTACATGTTGCAATTATCGGCGGCTTCTTAGAGTTCAAACTTGTGGAGAAAATTCAAACCTCGCAATGTTTATTTTCTTTCCGGACAACATCTGTGTGCATATTACCTTCTATTTATTGCTCCATGCCTGTCAAATTCCCTGGGGTATGACTTGCTTTACTCATTCATAATTGCATGAAATATCAACCAAATTCAGTAATTTTGACATGTATGGATAGCTTAGATCTGGCGCTACATGTTGCAATTATCGGCGGCTTCTTAGAGTTAAAACTTGTGGAGAAAATTCAAACCTCGCAATGTTTATTTTCTTTCCGGCCAACATCTGTGTACATGTTACCGTCTATTTATTGCTCCATGCATGTCAAATTCCCTGGGGTATGGACTTGCTTTACTCATTCATAATTGCATGAAATATCAACCAAATTCAGTAATTTTGACATGTATGGATAGCTTAGATCTGGCGCTACATGTTGCAATTATCGGCGGCTTCTTAGAGTTCAAACTTGTGGAGAAAATTCAAACCTCGCAATGTTTATTTTCTTTCCGGCCAACATCTGTGTGCATATTACCTTCTATTTATTGCTCCATGCCTGTCAAATTCCCTAGGATATGACTTGCTTTACTCATTCATAATTGCATGAAATATCAACCAAATTCAGTAATTTTGACATGTATGGATAGCTTAGATCTGGCGCTACATGTTGCAATTATCGGCGGCTTCTTAGAGTTAAAACTTGTGGAGAAAATTCAAACCTCGCAATATTTATTTTCTTTCCGGACAACATCTGTGTGCATATTACCTTCTATTTATTGCTCCATGCCTGTCAAATTCCCTAGGATATGACTTGCTTTACTCATTCATAATTGCATGAAATATCAACCAAATTCAGTAATTTTGACATGTATGGATAGCTTAGATCTGGCGCTACATGTTGCAATTATCGGCGGCTTCTTAGAGTTAAAATCTGTGGAGAAAATTCAAACCTCGCAATGTTTATTTTCTTTCCGGCCAACATCTGTGTACATGTTACCGTCTATTTATTGCTCCATGCATGTCAAATTCCCTGGGGTATGGACTTGCTTTACTCATTCATAATTGCATGAAATATCAACCAAATTCAGTAATTTTGACATGTATGGATAGCTTAGATCTGGCGCTACATGTTGCAATTATCGGCGGCTTCTTAGAGTTCAAACTTGTGGAGAAAATTCAAACCTCGCAATGTTTATTTTCTTTCCGGACAACATCTGTGTGCATATTACCTTCTATTTATTGCTCCATGCCTGTCAAATTCCCTAGGATATGACTTGCTTTACTCATTCATAATTGCATGAAATATCAACAAAATTCAGTAATTTTGACATGTATGGATAGCTTAGATCTGGCGCTACATGTTGCAATTATCGGCGGCTTCTTAGAGTTAAAACTTGTGGAGAAAATTCAAACCTCGCAATGTTTATTTTCTTTCCGGCCAACATCTGTGTACATGTTACCGTCTATTTATTGCTCCATGCATGTCAAATTCCCTGGGGTATGGACTTGCTTTACTCATTCATAATTGCATGAAATATCAACCAAATTCAGTAATTTTGACATGTATGGATAGCTTAGATCTGGCGCTACATGTTGCAATTATCGGCGGCTTCTTAGAGTTCAAACTTGTGGAGAAAATTCAAACCTCGCAATGTTTATTTTCTTTCCGGACAACATCTGTGTGCATATTACCTTCTATTTATTGCTCCATGCCTGTCAAATTCCCTGGGGTATGACTTGCTTTACTCATTCATAATTGCATGAAATATCAACCAAATTCAGTAATTTTGACATGTATGGATAGCTTAGATCTGGCGCTACATGTTGCAATTATCGGCGGCTTCTTAGAGTTAAAACTTGTGGAGAAAATTCAAACCTCGCAATGTTTATTTTCTTTCCGGCCAACATCTGTGTACATGTTACCGTCTATTTATTGCTCCATGCATGTCAAATTCCCTGGGGTATGGACTTGCTTTACTCATTCATAATTGCATGAAATATCAACCAAATTCAGTAATTTTGACATGTATGGATAGCTTAGATCTGGCGCTACATGTTGCAATTATCGGCGGCTTCTTAGAGTTCAAACTTGTGGAGAAAATTCAAACCTCGCAATGTTTATTTTCTTTCCGGCCAACATCTGTGTGCATATTACCTTCTATTTATTGCTCCATGCCTGTCAAATTCCCTAGGATATGACTTGCTTTACTCATTCATAATTGCATGAAATATCAACCAAATTCAGTAATTTTGACATGTATGGATAGCTTAGATCTGGCGCTACATGTTGCAATTATCGGCGGCTTCTTAGAGTTAAAACTTGTGGAGAAAATTCAAACCTCGCAATGTTTATTTTCTTTCCGGACAACATCTGTGTGCATATTACCTTCTATTTATTGCTCCATGCCTGTCAAATTCCCTAGGATATGACTTGCTTTACTCATTCATAATTGCATGAAATATCAACCAAATTCAGTAATTTTGACATGTATGGATAGCTTAGATCTGGCGCTACATGTTGCAATTATCGGCGGCTTCTTAGAGTTAAAATCTGTGGAGAAAATTCAAACCTCGCAATGTTTATTTTCTTTCCGGCCAACATCTGTGTACATGTTACCGTCTATTTATTGCTCCATGCATGTCAAATTCCCTGGGGTATGGACTTGCTTTACTCATTCATAATTGCATGAAATATCAACCAAATTCAGTAATTTTGACATGTATGGATAGCTTAGATCTGGCGCTACATGTTGCAATTATCGGCGGCTTCTTAGAGTTCAAACTTGTGGAGAAAATTCAAACCTCGCAATGTTTATTTTCTTTCCGGACAACATCTGTGTGCATATTACCTTCTATTTATTGCTCCATGCCTGTCAAATTCCCTAGGATGTGACTTGCTTTACTCATTCATAATTGCATGAAATATCAACCAAATTCAGTAATTTTGACATGTATGGATAGCTTAGATCTGGCGCTACATGTTGCAATTATCGGCGGCTTCTTAGAGTTCAAACTTGTGGAGAAAATTCAAACCTCGCAATGTTTATTTTCTTTCCGGCCAACATCTGTGTACATGTTACCGTCTATTTATTGCTCCATGCATGTCAAATTCCCTGGGGTATGGACTTGCTTTACTCATTCATAATTGCATGAAATATCAACCAAATTCAGTAATTTTGACATGTATGGATAGCTTAGATCTGGCGCTACATGTTGCAATTATCGGCGGCTTCTTAGAGTTCAAACTTGTGGAGAAAATTCAAACCTCGCAATGTTTATTTTCTTTCCGGCCAACATCTGTGTGCATATTACCTTCTATTTATTGCTCCATGCCTGTCAAATTCCCTAGGGTATGACTTGCTTTACTCATTCATAATTGCATGAAATATCAACCAAATTCAGTAATTGTGACATGTATGGATAGCTTAGATCTGGCGCTACATGTTGCAATTATCGGCGGCTTCTTAGAGTTAAAACTTGTGGAGAAAATTCAAACCTCGCAATGTTTATTTTCTTTCCGGCCAACATCTGTGTACATGTTACCGTCTATTTATTGCTCCATGCATGTCAAATTCCCTGGGGTATGGACTTGCTTTACTCATTCATAATTGCATGAAATATCAACCAAATTCAGTAATTTTGACATGTATGGATAGCTTAGATCTGGCGCTACATGTTGCAATTATCGGCGGCTTCTTAGAGTTAAAACTTGTGGAGAAAATTCAAACCTCGCAATGTTTATTTTCTTTCCGGCCAACATCTGTGTACATGTTACCGTCTATTTATTGCTCCATGCATGTCAAATTCCCTGGGGTATGGACTTGCTTTACTCATTCATAATTGCATGAAATATCAACCAAATTCAGTAATTTTGACATGTATGGATAGCTTAGATCTGGCGCTACATGTTGCAATTATCGGCGGCTTCTTAGAGTTAAAACTTGTGGAGAAAATTCAAACCTCGCAATGTTTATTTTCTTTCCGGCCAACATCTGTGTGCATATTACCTTCTATTTATTGCTCCATGCCTGTCAAATTCCCTAGGATATGACTTGCTTTACTCATTCATAATTGCATGAAATATCAACCAAATTCAGTAATTTTGACATGTATGGATAGCTTAGATCTGGCGCTACATGTTGCAATTATCGGCAGCTTCTTAGAGTTAAAACTTGTGGAGAAAATTCAAACCTCGCAATGTTTATTTTCTTTCCGGCCAACATCTGTGTACATGTTACCGTCTATTTATTGCTCCATGCATGTCAAATTCCCTGGGGTATGGACTTGCTTTACTCATTCATAATTGCATGAAATATCAACCAAATTCAGTAATTTTGACATGTATGGATAGCTTAGATCTGGCGCTACATGTTGCAATTATCGGCGGCTTCTTAGAGTTCAAACTTGTGGAGAAAATTCAAACCTCGCAATGTTTATTTTCTTTCCGGCCAACATCTGTGTACATGTTACCGTCTATTTATTGCTCCATGCATGTCAAATTCCCTGGGGTATGGACTTGCTTTACTCATTCATAATTGCATGAAATATCAAACAAATTCAGTAATTTTGACATGTATGGATAGCTTAGATCTGGCGCTACATGTTGCAATTATCGGCGGCTTCTTAGAGTTAAAACTTGTGGAGAAAATTCAAACCTCGCAATGTTTATTTTCTTTCCGGCCAACATCTGTGTACATGTTACCGTCTATTTATTGCTCCATGCATGTCAAATTCCCTGGGGTATGGACTTGCTTTACTCATTCATAATTGCATGAAATATCAACCAAATTCAGTAATTTTGACATGTATGGATAGCTTAGATCTGGCGCTACATGTTGCAATTATCGGCGGCTTCTTAGAGTTCAAACTTGTGGAGAAAATTCAAACCTCGCAATGTTTATTTTCTTTCCGGCCAACATCTGTGTGCATATTACCTTCTATTTATTGCTCCATGCCTGTCAAATTCCCTAGGATATGACTTGCTTTACTCATTCATAATTGCATGAAATATCAACCAAATTCAGTAATTTTGACATGTATGGATAGCTTAGATCTGGCGCTACATGTTGCAATTATCGGCGGCTTCTTAGAGTTCAAACTTGTGGAGAAAATTCAAACCTCGCAATGTTTATTTTCTTTCCGGCCAACATCTGTGTACATGTTACCGTCTATTTATTGCTCCATGCATGTCAAATTCCCTGGGGTATGGACTTGCTTTACTCATTCATAATTGCATGAAATATCAACCAAATTCAGTAATTTTGACATGTATGGATAGCTTAGATCTGGCGCTACATGTTGCAATTATCGGCGGCTTCTTAGAGTTCAAACTTGTGGAGAAAATTCAAACCTCGCAATGTTTATTTTCTTTCCGGACAACATCTGTGTGCATATTACCTTCTATTTATTGCTCCATGCCTGTCAAATTCCCTAGGATATGACTTGCTTTACTCATTCATAATTGCATGAAATATCAACAAAATTCAGTAATTTTGACATGTATGGATAGCTTAGATCTGGCGCTACATGTTGCAATTATCGGCGGCTTCTTAGAGTTAAAACTTGTGGAGAAAATTCAAACCTCGCAATGTTTATTTTCTTTCCGGCCAACATCTGTGTACATGTTACCGTCTATTTATTGCTCCATGCATGTCAAATTCCCTGGGGTATGGACTTGCTTTACTCATTCATAATTGCATGAAATATCAACCAAATTCAGTAATTTTGACATGTATGGATAGCTTAGATCTGGCGCTACATGTTGCAATTATCGGCGGCTTCTTAGAGTTCAAACTTGTGGAGAAAATTCAAACCTCGCAATGTTTATTTTCTTTCCGGACAACATCTTTGTGCATATTACCTTCTATTTATTGCTCCATGCCTGTCAAATTCCCTGGGGTATGACTTGCTTTACTCATTCATAATTGCATGAAATATCAACCAAATTCAGTAATTTTGACATGTATGGATAGCTTAGATCTGGCGCTACATGTTGCAATTATCGGCGGCTTCTTAGAGTTAAAACTTGTGGAGAAAATTCAAACCTCGCAATGTTTATTTTCTTTCCGGCCAACATCTGTGTACATGTTACCGTCTATTTATTGCTCCATGCATGTCAAATTCCCTGGGGTATGGACTTGCTTTACTCATTCATAATTGCATGAAATATCAACCAAATTCAGTAATTTTGACATGTATGGATAGCTTAGATCTGGCGCTACATGTTGCAATTATCGGCGGCTTCTTAGAGTTCAAACTTGTGGAGAAAATTCAAACCTCGCAATGTTTATTTTCTTTCCGGCCAACATCTGTGTGCATATTACCTTCTATTTATTGCTCCATGCCTGTCAAATTCCCTAGGATATGACTTGCTTTACTCATTCATAATTGCATGAAATATCAACCAAATTCAGTAATTTTGACATGTATGGATAGCTTAGATCTGGCGCTACATGTTGCAATTATCGGCGGCTTCTTAGAGTTAAAACTTGTGGAGAAAATTCAAACCTCGCAATGTTTATTTTCTTTCCGGACAACATCTGTGTGCATATTACCTTCTATTTATTGCTCCATGCCTGTCAAATTCCCTAGGATATGACTTGCTTTACTCATTCATAATTGCATGAAATATCAACCAAATTCAGTAATTTTGACATGTATGGATAGCTTAGATCTGGCGCTACATGTTGCAATTATCGGCGGCTTCTTAGAGTTAAAATCTGTGGAGAAAATTCAAACCTCGCAATGTTTATTTTCTTTCCGGCCAACATCTGTGTACATGTTACCGTCTATTTATTGCTCCATGCATGTCAAATTCCCTGGGGTATGGACTTGCTTTACTCATTCATAATTGCATGAAATATCAACCAAATTCAGTAATTTTGACATGTATGGATAGCTTAGATCTGGCGCTACATGTTGCAATTATCGGCGGCTTCTTAGATTTCAAACTTGTGGAGAAAATTCAAACCTCGCAATGTTTATTTTCTTTCCGGACAACATCTGTGTGCATATTACCTTCTATTTATTGCTCCATGCCTGTCAAATTCCCTAGGATATGACTTGCTTTACTCATTCATAATTGCATGAAATATCAACCAAATTCAGTAATTTTGACATGTATGGATAGCTTAGATCTGGCGCTACATGTTGCAATTATCGGCGGCTTCTTAGAGTTCAAACTTGTGGAGAAAATTCAAACCTCGCAATGTTTATTTTCTTTCCGGCCAACATCTGTGTACATGTTACCGTCTATTTATTGCTCCATGCATGTCAAATTCCCTGGGGTATGGACTTGCTTTACTCATTCATAATTGCATGAAATATCAACCAAATTCAGTAATTTTGACATGTATGGATAGCTTAGATCTGGCGCTACATGTTGCAATTATCGGCGGCTTCTTAGAGTTCAAACTTGTGGAGAAAATTCAAACCTCGCAATGTTTATTTTCTTTCCGGCCAACATCTGTGTACATGTTACCGTCTATTTATTGCTCCATGCATGTCAAATTCCCTGGGGTATGGACTTGCTTTACTCATTCATAATTGCATGAAATATCAAACAAATTCAGTAATTTTGACATGTATGGATAGCTTAGATCTGGCGCTACATGTTGCAATTATCGGCGGCTTCTTAGAGTTAAAACTTGTGGAGAAAATTCAAACCTCGCAATGTTTATTTTCTTTCCGGCCAACATCTGTGTACATGTTACCGTCTATTTATTGCTCCATGCATGTCAAATTCCCTGGGGTATGGACTTGCTTTACTCATTCATAATTGCATGAAATATCAACCAAATTCAGTAATTTTGACATGTATGGATAGCTTAGATCTGGCGCTACATGTTGCAATTATCGGCGGCTTCTTAGAGTTCAAACTTGTGGAGAAAATTCAAACCTCGCAATGTTTATTTTCTTTCCGGCCAACATCTGTGTGCATATTACCTTCTATTTATTGCTCCATGCCTGTCAAATTCCCTAGGATATGACTTGCTTTACTCATTCATAATTGCATGAAATATCAACCAAATTCAGTAATTTTGACATGTATGGATAGCTTAGATCTGGCGCTACATGTTGCAATTATCGGCGGCTTCTTAGAGTTAAAACTTGTGGAGAAAATTCAAACCTCGCAATGTTTATTTTCTTTCCGGCCAACATCTGTGTACATGTTACCGTCTATTTATTGCTCCATGCATGTCAAATTCCCTGGGGTATGGACTTGCTTTACTCATTCATAATTGCATGAAATATCAACCAAATTCAGTAATTTTGACATGTATGGATAGCTTAGATCTGGCGCTACATGTTGCAATTATCGGCGGCTTCTTAGAGTTCAAACTTGTGGAGAAAATTCAAACCTCGCAATGTTTATTTTCTTTCCGGACAACATCTGTGTGCATATTACCTTCTATTTATTGCTCCATGCCTGTCAAATTCCCTAGGATATGACTTGCTTTACTCATTCATAATTGCATGAAATATCAACAAAATTCAGTAATTTTGACATGTATGGATAGCTTAGATCTGGCGCTACATGTTGCAATTATCGGCGGCTTCTTAGAGTTAAAACTTGTGGAGAAAATTCAAACCTCGCAATGTTTATTTTCTTTCCGGCCAACATCTGTGTACATGTTACCGTCTATTTATTGCTCCATGCATGTCAAATTCCCTGGGGTATGGACTTGCTTTACTCATTCATAATTGCATGAAATATCAACCAAATTCAGTAATTTTGACATGTATGGATAGCTTAGATCTGGCGCTACATGTTGCAATTATCGGCGGCTTCTTAGAGTTCAAACTTGTGGAGAAAATTCAAACCTCGCAATGTTTATTTTCTTTCCGGACAACATCTGTGTGCATATTACCTTCTATTTATTGCTCCATGCCTGTCAAATTCCCTGGGGTATGACTTGCTTTACTCATTCATAATTGCATGAAATATCAACCAAATTCAGTAATTTTGACATGTATGGATAGCTTAGATCTGGCGCTACATGTTGCAATTATCGGCGGCTTCTTAGAGTTAAAACTTGTGGAGAAAATTCAAACCTCGCAATGTTTATTTTCTTTCCGGCCAACATCTGTGTACATGTTACCGTCTATTTATTGCTCCATGCATGTCAAATTCCCTGGGGTATGGACTTGCTTTACTCATTCATAATTGCATGAAATATCAACCAAATTCAGTAATTTTGACATGTATGGATAGCTTAGATCTGGCGCTACATGTTGCAATTATCGGCGGCTTCTTAGAGTTCAAACTTGTGGAGAAAATTCAAACCTCGCAATGTTTATTTTCTTTCCGGCCAACATCTGTGTGCATATTACCTTCTATTTATTGCTCCATGCCTGTCAAATTCCCTAGGATATGACTTGCTTTACTCATTCATAATTGCATGAAATATCAACCAAATTCAGTAATTTTGACATGTATGGATAGCTTAGATCTGGCGCTACATGTTGCAATTATCGGCGGCTTCTTAGAGTTAAAACTTGTGGAGAAAATTCAAACCTCGCAATGTTTATTTTCTTTCCGGACAACATCTGTGTGCATATTACCTTCTATTTATTGCTCCATGCCTGTCAAATTCCCTAGGATATGACTTGCTTTACTCATTCATAATTGCATGAAATATCAACCAAATTCAGTAATTTTGACATGTATGGATAGCTTAGATCTGGCGCTACATGTTGCAATTATCGGCGGCTTCTTAGAGTTAAAATCTGTGGAGAAAATTCAAACCTCGCAATGTTTATTTTCTTTCCGGCCAACATCTGTGTACATGTTACCGTCTATTTATTGCTCCATGCATGTCAAATTCCCTGGGGTATGGACTTGCTTTACTCATTCATAATTGCATGAAATATCAACCAAATTCAGTAATTTTGACATGTATGGATAGCTTAGATCTGGCGCTACATGTTGCAATTATCGGCGGCTTCTTAGAGTTCAAACTTGTGGAGAAAATTCAAACCTCGCAATGTTTATTTTCTTTCCGGACAACATCTGTGTGCATATTACCTTCTATTTATTGCTCCATGCCTGTCAAATTCCCTAGGATATGACTTGCTTTACTCATTCATAATTGCATGAAATATCAACCAAATTCAGTAATTTTGACATGTATGGATAGCTTAGATCTGGCGCTACATGTTGCAATTATCGGCGGCTTCTTAGAGTTCAAACTTGTGGAGAAAATTCAAACCTCGCAATGTTTATTTTCTTTCCGGCCAACATCTGTGTACATGTTACCGTCTATTTATTGCTCCATGCATGTCAAATTCCCTGGGGTATGGACTTGCTTTACTCATTCATAATTGCATGAAATATCAACCAAATTCAGTAATTTTGACATGAATGGATAGCTTAGATCTGGCGCTACATGTTGCAATTATCGGCGGCTTCTTAGAGTTAAAACTTGTGGAGAAAATTCAAACCTCGCAATGTTTATTTTCTTTCCGGCCAACATCTGTGTGCATATTACCTTCTATTTATTGCTCCATGCCTGTCAAATTCCCTAGGGTATGACTTGCTTTACTCATTCATAATTGCATGAAATATCAACCAAATTCAGTAATTTTGACATGTATGGATAGCTTAGATCTGGCGCTACATGTTGCAATTATCGGCGGCTTCTTAGAGTTAAAACTTGTGGAGAAAATTCAAACCTCGCAATGTTTATTTTCTTTCCGGCCAACATCTGTGTACATGTTACCGTCTATTTATTGCTCCATGCATGTCAAATTCCCTGGGGTATGGACTTGCTTTACTCATTCATAATTGCATGAAATATCAACCAAATTCAGTAATTTTGACATGTATGGATAGCTTAGATCTGGCGCTACATGTTGCAATTATCGGCGGCTTCTTAGAGTTAAAACTTGTGGAGAAAATTCAAACCTCGCAATGTTTATTTTCTTTCCGGCCAACATCTGTGTGCATATTACCTTCTATTTATTGCTCCATGCCTGTCAAATTCCCTAGGGTATGACTTGCTTTACTCATTCATAATTGCATGAAATATCAACCAAATTCAGTAATTTTGACATGTATGGATAGCTTAGATCTGGCGCTACATGTTGCAATTATCGGCGGCTTCTTAGAGTTAAAACTTGTGGAGAAAATTCAAACCTCGCAATGTTTATTTTCTTTCCGGCCAACATCTGTGTACATGTTACCGTCTATTTATTGCTCCATGCATGTCAAATTCCCTGGGGTATGGACTTGCTTTACTCATTCATAATTGCATGAAATATCAACCAAATTCAGTAATTTTGACATGTATGGATAGCTTAGATCTGGCGCTACATGTTGCAATTATCGGCGGCTTCTTAGAGTTAAAACTTGTGGAGAAAATTCAAACCTCGCAATGTTTATTTTCTTTCCGGCCAACATCTGTGTGCATATTACCTTCTATTTATTGCTCCATGCCTGTCAAATTCCCTAGGATATGACTTGCTTTACTCATTCATAATTGCATGAAATATCAACCAAATTCAGTAATTTTGACATGTATGGATAGCTTAGATCTGGCGCTACATGTTGCAATTATCGGCGGCTTCTTAGAGTTCAAACTTGTGGAGAAAATTCAAACCTCGCAATGTTTATTTTCTTTCCGGCCAACATCTGTGTACATGTTACCGTCTATTTATTGCTCCATGCATGTCAAATTCCCTGGGGTATGGACTTGCTTTACTCATTCATAATTGCATGAAATATCAACCAAATTCAGTAATTTTGACATGAATGGATAGCTTAGATCTGGCGCTACATGTTGCAATTATCGGCGGCTTCTTAGAGTTAAAACTTGTGGAGAAAATTCAAACCTCGCAATGTTTATTTTCTTTCCGGCCAACATCTGTGTGCATATTACCTTCTATTTATTGCTCCATGCCTGTCAAATTCCCTAGGGTATGACTTGCTTTACTCATTCATAATTGCATGAAATATCAACCAAATTCAGTAATTTTGACATGTATGGATAGCTTAGATCTGGCGCTACATGTTGCAATTATCGGCGGCTTCTTAGAGTTAAAACTTGTGGAGAAAATTCAAACCTCGCAATGTTTATTTTCTTTCCGGCCAACATCTGTGTACATGTTACCGTCTATTTATTGCTCCATGCATGTCAAATTCCCTGGGGTATGGACTTGCTTTACTCATTCATAATTGCATGAAATATCAACCAAATTCAGTAATTTTGACATGTATGGATAGCTTAGATCTGGCGCTACATGTTGCAATTATCGGCGGCTTCTTAGAGTTAAAACTTGTGGAGAAAATTCAAACCTCGCAATGTTTATTTTCTTTCCGGCCAACATCTGTGTGCATATTACCTTCTATTTATTGCTCCATGCCTGTCAAATTCCCTAGGGTATGACTTGCTTTACTCATTCATAATTGCATGAAATATTAACCAAATTCAGTAATTTTGACATGTATGGATAGCTTAGATCTGGCGCTACATGTTGCAATTATCGGCGGCTTCTTAGAGTTAAAACTTGTGGAGAAAATTCAAACCTCGCAATGTTTATTTTCTTTCCGGCCAACATCTGTGTACATGTTACCGTCTATTTATTGCTCCATGCATGTCAAATTCCCTGGGGTATGGACTTGCTTTACTCATTCATAATTGCATGAAATATCAACCAAATTCAGTAATTTTGACATGTATGGATAGCTTAGATCTGGCGCTACATGTTGCAATTATCGGCGGCTTCTTAGAGTTAAAACTTGTGGAGAAAATTCAAACCTCGCAATGTTTATTTTCTTTCCGGCCAACATCTGTGTACATGTTACCGTCTATTTATTGCTCCATGCATGTCAAATTCCCTGGGGTATGGACTTGCTTTACTCATTCATAATTGCATGAAATATCAACCAAATTCAGTAATTTTGACATGTATGGATAGCTTAGATCTGGCGCTACATGTTGCAATTATCGGCGGCTTCTTAGAGTTCAAACTTGTGGAGAAAATTCAAACCTCGCAATGTTTATTTTCTTTCCGGACAACATCTGTGTGCATATTACCTTCTATTTATTGCTCCATGCCTGTCAAATTCCCTAGGATATGACTTGCTTTACTCATTCATAATTGCATGAAATATCAACCAAATTCAGTAATTTTGACATGTATGGATAGCTTAGATCTGGCGCTACATGTTGCAATTATCGGCGGCTTCTTAGAGTTCAAACTTGTGGAGAAAATTCAAACCTCGCAATGTTTATTTTCTTTCCGGCCAACATCTGTGTACATGTTACCGTCTATTTATTGCTCCATGCATGTCAAATTCCCTGGGGTATGGACTTGCTTTACTCATTCATAATTGCATGAAATATCAACCAAATTCAGTAATTTTGACATGAATGGATAGCTTAGATCTGGCGCTACATGTTGCAATTATCGGCGGCTTCTTAGAGTTAAAACTTGTGGAGAAAATTCAAACCTCGCAATGTTTATTTTCTTTCCGGCCAACATCTGTGTGCATATTACCTTCTATTTATTGCTCCATGCCTGTCAAATTCCCTAGGATATGACTTGCTTTACTCATTCATAATTGCATGAAATATCAACCAAATTCAGTAATTTTGACATGTATGGATAGCTTAGATCTGGCGCTACATGTTGCAATTATCGGCGGCTTCTTAGAGTTAAAACTTGTGGAGAAAATTCAAACCTCGCAATGTTTATTTTCTTTCCGGCCAACATCTGTGTGCATATTACCTTCTATTTATTGCTCCATGCATGTCAAATTCCCTGGGGTATGGACTTGCTTTACTCATTCATAATTGCATGAAATATCAACCAAATTCAGTAATTTTGACATGTATGGATAGCTTAGATCTGGCGCTACATGTTGCAATTATCGGCGGCTTCTTAGAGTTAAAACTTGTGGAGAAAATTCAAACCTCGCAATGTTTATTTTCTTTCCGGCCAACATCTGTGTGCATATTACCTTCTATTTATTGCTCCATGCCTGTCAAATTCCCTAGGGTATGACTTGCTTTACTCATTCATAATTGCATGAAATATCAACCAAATTCAGTAATTTTGACATGTATGGATAGCTTAGATCTGGCGCTACATGTTGCAATTATCGGCGGCTTCTTAGAGTTCAAACTTGTGGAGAAAATTCAAACCTCGCAATGTTTATTTTCTTTCCGGCCAACATCTGTGTGCATATTACCTTCTATTTATTGCTCCATGCCTGTCAAATTCCCTAGGGTATGACTTGCTTTACTCATTCATAATTGCATGAAATATCAACCAAATTCAGTAATTTTGACATGTATGGATAGCTTAGATCTGGCGCTACATGTTGCAATTATCGGCGGCTTCTTAGAGTTAAAACTTGTGGAGAAAATTCAAACCTCGCAATGTTTATTTTCTTTCCGGCCAACATCTGTGTACATGTTACCGTCTATTTATTGCTCCATGCATGTCAAATTCCCTGGGGTATGGACTTGCTTTACTCATTCATAATTGCATGAAATATCAACCAAATTCAGTAATTTTGACATGTATGGATAGCTTAGATCTGGCGCTACATGTTGCAATTATCGGCGGCTTCTTAGAGTTAAAACTTGTGGAGAAAATTCAAACCTCGCAATGTTTATTTTCTTTCCGGCCAACATCTGTGTGCATATTACCTTCTATTTATTGCTCCATGCCTGTCAAATTCCCTAGGATATGACTTGCTTTACTCATTCATAATTGCATGAAATATCAACCAAATTCAGTAATTTTGACATGTATGGATAGCTTAGATCTGGCGCTACATGTTGCAATTATCGGCGGCTTCTTAGAGTTAAAACTTGTGGAGAAAATTCAAACCTCGCAATGTTTATTTTCTTTCCGGCCAACATCTGTGTACATGTTACCGTCTATTTATTGCTCCATGCATGTCAAATTCCCTGGGGTATGGACTTGCTTTACTCATTCATAATTGCATGAAATATCAACCAAATTCAGTAATTTTGACATGTATGGATAGCTTAGATCTGGCGCTACATGTTGCAATTATCGGCGGCTTCTTAGAGTTCAAACTTGTGGAGAAAATTCAAACCTCGCAATGTTTATTTTCTTTCCGGCCAACATCTGTGTGCATATTACCTTCTATTTATTGCTCCATGCCTGTCAAATTCCCTAGGATATGACTTGCTTTACTCATTCATAATTGCATGAAATATCAACCAAATTCAGTAATTTTGACATGTATGGATAGCTTAGATCTGGCGCTACATGTTGCAATTATCGGCGGCTTCTTAGAGTTAAAACTTGTGGAGAAAATTCAAACCTCGCAATGTTTATTTTCTTTCCGGCCAACATCTGTGTGCATATTACCTTCTATTTATTGCTCCATGCCTGTCAAATTCCCTAGGGTATGACTTGCTTTACTCATTCATAATTGCATGAAATATCAACCAAATTCAGTAATTTTGACATGTATGGATAGCTTAGATCTGGCGCTACATGTTGCAATTATCGGCGGCTTCTTAGAGTTAAAACTTGTGGAGAAAATTCAAACCTCGCAATGTTTATTTTCTTTCCGGCCAACATCTGTGTACATGTTACCGTCTATTTATTGCTCCATGCATGTCAAATTCCCTGGGGTATGGACTTGCTTTACTCATTCATAATTGCATGAAATATCAACCAAATTCAGTAATTTTGACATGTATGGATAGCTTAGATCTGGCGCTACATGTTGCAATTATCGGCGGCTTCTTAGAGTTAAAACTTGTGGAGAAAATTCAAACCTCGCAATGTTTATTTTCTTTCCGGCCAACATCTGTGTACATGTTACCGTCTATTTATTGCTCCATGCATGTCAAATTCCCTGGGGTATGGACTTGCTTTACTCATTCATAATTGCATGAAATATCAACCAAATTCAGTAATTTTGACATGTATGGATAGCTTAGATCTGGCGCTACATGTTGCAATTATCGGCGGCTTCTTAGAGTTAAAACTTGTGGAGAAAATTCAAACCTCGCAATGTTTATTTTCTTTCCGGCCAACATCTGTGTACATGTTACCGTCTATTTATTGCTCCATGCATGTCAAATTCCCTGGGGTATGGACTTGCTTTACTCATTCATAATTGCATGAAATATCAACCAAATTCAGTAATTTTGACATGTATGGATAGCTTAGATCTGGCGCTACATGTTGCAATTATCGGCGGCTTCTTAGAGTTCAAACTTGTGGAGAAAATTCAAACCTCGCAATGTTTATTTTCTTTCCGGCCAACATCTGTGTACATGTTACCGTCTATTTATTGCTCCATGCATGTCAAATTCCCTGGGGTATGGACTTGCTTTACTCATTCATAATTGCATGAAATATCAACCAAATTCAGTAATTTTGACATGTATGGATAGCTTAGATCTGGCGCTACATGTTGCAATTATCGGCGGCTTCTTAGAGTTAAAACTTATGGAGAAAATTCAAACCTCGCAATGTTTATTTTCTTTCCGGCCAACATCTGTGTACATGTTACCGTCTATTTATTGCTCCATGCATGTCAAATTCCCTGGGGTATGGACTTGCTTTACTCATTCATAATTGCATGAAATATCAACCAAATTCAGTAATTTTGACATGTATGGATAGCTTAGATCTGGCGCTACATGTTGCAATTATCGGCGGCTTCTTAGAGTTCAAACTTGTGGAGAAAATTCAAACCTCGCAATGTTTATTTTCTTTCCGGCCAACATCTGTGTGCATATTACCTTCTATTTATTGCTCCATGCCTGTCAAATTCCCTAGGATATGACTTGCTTTACTCATTCATAATTGCATGAAATATCAACCAAATTCAGTAATTTTGACATGTATGGATAGCTTACATCTGGCGCTACATGTTGCAATTATCGGCGGCTTCTTAGAGTTCAAACTTGTGGAGAAAATTCAAACCTCGCAATGTTTATTTTCTTTCCGGCCAACATCTGTGTGCATATTACCTTCTATTTATTGCTCCATGCCTGTCAAATTCCCTAGGATATGACTTGCTTTACTCATTCATAATTGCATGAAATATCAACCAAATTCAGTAATTTTGACATCTATGGATAGCTTAGATCTGGCGCTACATGTTGCAATTATCGGCGGCTTCTTAGAGTTAAAACTTGTAGAGAAAATTCAAACCTCGCAATGTTTATTTTCTTTCCGGCCAACATCTGTGTACATGTTACCGTCTATTTATTGCTCCATGCATGTCAAATTCCCTGGGGTATGGACTTGCTTTACTCATTCATAATTGCATGAAATATCAACCAAATTCAGTAATTTTGACATGTATGGATAGCTTAGATCTGGCGCTACATGTTGCAATTATCGGCGGCTTCTTAGAGTTAAAACTTGTGGAGAAAATTCAAACCTCGCAATGTTTATTTTCTTTCCGGCCAACATCTGTGTGCATATTACCTTCTATTTATTGCTCCATGCCTGTCAAATTCCCTAGGATATGACTTGCTTTACTCATTCATAATTGCATGAAATATCAACCAAATTCAGTAATTTTGACATCTATGGATAGCTTAGATCTGGCGCTACATGTTGCAATTATCGGCGGCTTCTTAGAGTTAAAACTTGTGGAGAAAATTCAAACCTCGCAATGTTTATTTTCTTTCCGGCCAACATCTGTGTACATGTTACCGTCTATTTATTGCTCCATGCATGTCAAATTCCCTGGGGTATGGACTTGCTTTACTCATTCATAATTGCATGAAATATCAACCAAATTCAGTAATTTTGACATGTATGGATAGCTTAGATCTGGCGCTACATGTTGCAATTATCGGCGGCTTCTTAGAGTTAAAACTTGTGGAGAAAATTCAAACCTCGCAATGTTTATTTTCTTTCCGGCCAACATCTGTGTGCATATTGCCGTCTATTTATTGCTCCATGCATGTCAAATTCCCAGGGGGAAGGACTTGCTTTACTCATTCATAATTGCATGAAATATCAACCAAATACAGTAATGTTGACATGTATGGATAGCTTAGATCTGGCGCTACATGTTGCAATTATCGGCGGCTTCTTAGAGTTAAAACTTGTGGAGAAAATTCAAACCTCGCAATGTTTATTTTCTTTCCGGCCAACATCTGTGTGCATATTACCTTCTATTTATTGCTCCATGCCTGTCAAATTCCCTAGGGTATGACTTGCTTTACTCATTCATAATTGCATGAAATATCAACCAAATTCAGTAATTTTGACATGTATGGATAGCTTAGATCTGGCGCTACATGTTGCAATTATCGGCGGCTTCTTAGAGTTAAAACTTGTGGAGAAAATTCAAACCTCGCAATGTTTATTTTCTTTCCGGCCAACATCTGTGTACATGTTACCGTCTATTTATTGCTCCATGCATGTCAAATTCCCTGGGGTATGGACTTGCTTTACTCATTCATAATTGCATGAAATATCAACCAAATTCAGTAATTTTGACATGTATGGATAGCTTAGATCTGGCGCTACATGTTGCAATTATCGGCGGCTTCTTAGAGTTAAAACTTGTGGAGAAAATTCAAACCTCGCAATGTTTATTTTCTTTCCGGCCAACATCTGTGTGCATATTACCTTCTATTTATTGCTCCATGCCTGTCAAATTCCCTAGGATATGACTTGCTTTACTCATTCATAATTGCATGAAATATCAACCAAATTCAGTAATTTTGACATCTATGGATAGCTTAGATCTGGCGCTACATGTTGCAATTATCGGCGGCTTCTTAGAGTTCAAACTTGTGGAGAAAATTCAAACCTCGCAATGTTTATTTTCTTTCCGGCCAACATCTGTGTACATGTTACCGTCTATTTATTGCTCCATGCATGTCAAATTCCCTGGGGTATGGACTTGCTTTACTCATTCATAATTGCATGAAATATCAACCAAATTCAGTAATTTTGACATGTATGGATAGCTTAGATCTGGCGCTACATGTTGCAATTATCGGCGGCTTCCCAGAGTTAAAACTTGTGGAGAAAATTCAAACCTCGCAATGTTTATTTTCTTTCCGGCCAACATCTGTGTGCATATTGCCGTCTATTTATTGCTCCATGCATGTCAAATTCCCAGGGGGAAGGAC
Source organism: Hippasteria phrygiana (assembly GCA_037893225.1). Classification (NCBI taxonomy): domain Eukaryota; kingdom Metazoa; phylum Echinodermata; class Asteroidea; order Valvatida; family Goniasteridae; genus Hippasteria; species Hippasteria phrygiana. Next base: position 77,550 of record JAZGUH010001148.1, on the reverse strand, counting down.
TTGCTTTACTCATTCATAATTGCATGAAATATCAACCAAATACAGTAATGTTGACATGTATGGATAGCTTAGATCTGGCGCTACATGTTGCAATTATCGGCGGCTTCTTAGAGTTAAAACTTGTGGAGAAAATTCAAACCTCGCAATGTTTATTTTCTTTCCGGCCAACATCTGTGTACATGTTACCGTCTATTTATTGCTCCATGCATGTCAAATTCCCTGGGGTATGGACTTGCTTTACTCATTCATAATTGCATGAAATATCAACCAAATTCAGTAATTTTGACATGTATGGATAGCTTAGATCTGGCGCTACATGTTGCAATTATCGGCGGCTTCTTAGAGTTCAAACTTGTGGAGAAAATTCAAACCTCGCAATGTTTATTTTCTTTCCGGCCAACATCTGTGTGCATATTACCTTCTATTTATTGCTCCATGCCTGTCAAATTCCCTAGGATATGACTTGCTTTACTCATTCATAATTGCATGAAATATCAACCAAATTCAGTAATTTTGACATGTATGGATAGCTTAGATCTGGCGCTACATGTTGCAATTATCGGCGGCTTCTTAGAGTTCAAACTTGTGGAGAAAATTCAAACCTCGCAATGTTTATTTTCTTTCCGGCCAACATCTGTGTGCATATTACCTTCTATTTATTGCTCCATGCCTGTCAAATTCCCTAGGATATGACTTGCTTTACTCATTCATAATTGCATGAAATATCAACCAAATTCAGTAATTTTGACATCTATGGATAGCTTAGATCTGGCGCTACATGTTGCAATTATCGGCGGCTTCTTAGAGTTAAAACTTGTAGAGAAAATTCAAACCTCGCAATGTTTATTTTCTTTCCGGCCAACATCTGTGTACATGTTACCGTCTATTTATTGCTCCATGCATGTCAAATTCCCTGGGGTATGGACTTGCTTTACTCATTCATAATTGCATGAAATATCAACCAAATTCAGTAATTTTGACATGTATGGATAGCTTAGATCTGGCGCTACATGTTGCAATTATCGGCGGCTTCTTAGAGTTAAAACTTGTGGAGAAAATTCAAACCTCGCAATGTTTATTTTCTTTCCGGCCAACATCTGTGTGCATATTACCTTCTATTTATTGCTCCATGCCTGTCAAATTCCCTAGGATATGACTTGCTTTACTCATTCATAATTGCATGAAATATCAACCAAATTCAGTAATTTTGACATCTATGGATAGCTTAGATCTGGCGCTACATGTTGCAATTATCGGCGGCTTCTTAGAGTTAAAACTTGTGGAGAAAATTCAAACCTCGCAATGTTTATTTTCTTTCCGGCCAACATCTGTGTACATGTTACCGTCTATTTATTGCTCCATGCATGTCAAATTCCCTGGGGTATGGACTTGCTTTACTCATTCATAATTGCATGAAATATCAACCAAATTCAGTAATTTTGACATGTATGGATAGCTTAGATCTGGCGCTACATGTTGCAATTATCGGCGGCTTCTTAGAGTTAAAACTTGTGGAGAAAATTCAAACCTCGCAATGTTTATTTTCTTTCCGGCCAACATCTGTGTGCATATTGCCGTCTATTTATTGCTCCATGCATGTCAAATTCCCAGGGGGAAGGACTTGCTTTACTCATTCATAATTGCATGAAATATCAACCAAATACAGTAATGTTGACATGTATGGATAGCTTAGATCTGGCGCTACATGTTGCAATTATCGGCGGCTTCTTAGAGTTAAAACTTGTGGAGAAAATTCAAACCTCGCAATGTTTATTTTCTTTCCGGCCAACATCTGTGTGCATATTACCTTCTATTTATTGCTCCATGCCTGTCAAATTCCCTAGGGTATGACTTGCTTTACTCATTCATAATTGCATGAAATATCAACCAAATTCAGTAATTTTGACATGTATGGATAGCTTAGATCTGGCGCTACATGTTGCAATTATCGGCGGCTTCTTAGAGTTAAAACTTGTGGAGAAAATTCAAACCTCGCAATGTTTATTTTCTTTCCGGCCAACATCTGTGTACATGTTACCGTCTATTTATTGCTCCATGCATGTCAAATTCCCTGGGGTATGGACTTGCTTTACTCATTCATAATTGCATGAAATATCAACCAAATTCAGTAATTTTGACATGTATGGATAGCTTAGATCTGGCGCTACATGTTGCAATTATCGGCGGCTTCTTAGAGTTAAAACTTGTGGAGAAAATTCAAACCTCGCAATGTTTATTTTCTTTCCGGCCAACATCTGTGTGCATATTACCTTCTATTTATTGCTCCATGCCTGTCAAATTCCCTAGGATATGACTTGCTTTACTCATTCATAATTGCATGAAATATCAACCAAATTCAGTAATTTTGACATCTATGGATAGCTTAGATCTGGCGCTACATGTTGCAATTATCGGCGGCTTCTTAGAGTTAAAACTTGTGGAGAAAATTCAAACCTCGCAATGTTTATTTTCTTTCCGGCCAACATCTGTGTACATGTTACCGTCTATTTATTGCTCCATGCATGTCAAATTCCCTGGGGTATGGACTTGCTTTACTCATTCATAATTGCATGAAATATCAACCAAATTCAGTAATTTTGACATGTATGGATAGCTTAGATCTGGCGCTACATGTTGCAATTATCGGCGGCTTCCCAGAGTTAAAACTTGTGGAGAAAATTCAAACCTCGCAATGTTTATTTTCTTTCCGGCCAACATCTGTGTGCATATTGCCGTCTATTTATTGCTCCATGCATGTCAAATTCCCAGGGGGAAGGACTTGCTTTACTCATTCATAATTGCATGAAATATCAACCAAATACAGTAATGTTGACATGTATGGATAGCTTAGATCTGGCGCTACATGTTGCAATTATCGGCGGCTTCTTAGAGTTAAAACTTGTGGAGAAAATTCAAACCTCGCAATGTTTATTTTCTTTCCGGCCAACATCTGTGTACATGTTACCGTCTATTTATTGCTCCATGCATGTCAAATTCCCTGGGGTATGGACTTGCTTTACTCATTCATAATTGCATGAAATATCAACCAAATTCAGTAATTTTGACATGTATGGATAGCTTAGATCTGGCGCTACATGTTGCAATTATCGGCGGCTTCTTAGAGTTAAAACTTGTGGAGAAAATTCAAACCTCGCAATGTTTATTTTCTTTCCGGCCAACATCTGTGTGCATATTACCTTCTATTTATTGCTCCATGCCTGTCAAATTCCCTAGGATATGACTTGCTTTACTCATTCATAATTGCATGAAATATCAACCAAATTCAGTAATTTTGACATGTATGGATAGCTTAGATCTGGCGCTACATGTTGCAATTATCGGCGGCTTCTTAGAGTTCAAACTTGTGGAGAAAATTCAAACCCCGCAATGTTTATTTTCTTTCCGGCCAACATCTGTGTACATGTTACCGTCTATTTATTGCTCCATGCATGTCAAATTCCCTGGGGTATGGACTTGCTTTACTCATTCATAATTGCATGAAATATCAACCAAATTCAGTAATTTTGACATGTATGGATAGCTTAGATCTGGCGCTACATGTTGCAATTATCGGCGGCTTCTTAGAGTTAAAACTTGTGGAGAAAATTCAAACCTCGCAATGTTTATTTTCTTTCCGGCCAACATCTGTGTACATGTTACCGTCTATTTATTGCTCCATGCATGTCAAATTCCCTGGGGTATGGACTTGCTTTACTCATTCATAATTGCATGAAATATCAAACAAATTCAGTAATTTTGACATGTATGGATAGCTTAGATCTGGCGCTACATGTTGCAATTATCGGCGGCTTCTTAGAGTTAAAACTTGTGGAGAAAATTCAAACCTCGCAATGTTTATTTTCTTTCCGGCCAACATCTGTGTACATGTTACCGTCTATTTATTGCTCCATGCATGTCAAATTCCCTGGGGTATGGACTTGCTTTACTCATTCATAATTGCATGAAATATCAACCAAATTCAGTAATTTTGACATGTATGGATAGCTTAGATCTGGCGCTACATGTTGCAATTATCGGCGGCTTCTTAGAGTTCAAACTTGTGGAGAAAATTCAAACCTCGCAATGTTTATTTTCTTTCCGGCCAACATCTGTGTGCATATTACCTTCTATTTATTGCTCCATGCCTGTCAAATTCCCTAGGATATGACTTGCTTTACTCATTCATAATTGCATGAAATATCAACCAAATTCAGTAATTTTGACATGTATGGATAGCTTAGATCTGGCGCTACATGTTGCAATTATCGGCGGCTTCTTAGAGTTCAAACTTGTGGAGAAAATTCAAACCTCGCAATGTTTATTTTCTTTCCGGCCAACATCTGTGTACATGTTACCGTCTATTTATTGCTCCATGCATGTCAAATTCCCTGGGGTATGGACTTGCTTTACTCATTCATAATTGCATGAAATATCAAACAAATTCAGTAATTTTGACATGTATGGATAGCTTAGATCTGGCGCTACATGTTGCAATTATCGGCGGCTTCTTAGAGTTAAAACTTGTGGAGAAAATTCAAACCTCGCAATGTTTATTTTCTTTCCGGCCAACATCTGTGTACATGTTACCGTCTATTTATTGCTCCATGCATGTCAAATTCCCTGGGGTATGGACTTGCTTTACTCATTCATAATTGCATGAAATATCAACCAAATTCAGTAATTTTGACATGTATGGATAGCTTAGATCTGGCGCTACATGTTGCAATTATCGGCGGCCTCTTAGAGTTCAAACTTGTGGAGAAAATTCAAACCTCGCAATGTTTATTTTCTTTCCGGCCAACATCTGTGTGCATATTACCTTCTATTTATTGCTCCATGCCTGTCAAATTCCCTAGGATATGACTTGCTTTACTCATTCATAATTGCATGAAATATCAACCAAATTCAGTAATTTTGACATGTATGGATAGCTTAGATCTGGCGCTACATGTTGCAATTATCGGCAGCTTCTTAGAGTTAAAACTTGTGGAGAAAATTCAAACCTCGCAATGTTTATTTTCTTTCCGGCCAACATCTGTGTACATGTTACCGTCTATTTATTGCTCCATGCATGTCAAATTCCCTGGGGTATGGACTTGCTTTACTCATTCATAATTGCATGAAATATCAACCAAATTCAGTAATTTTGACATGTATGGATAGCTTAGATCTGGCGCTACATGTTGCAATTATCGGCGGCTTCTTAGAGTTAAAACTTGTGGAGAAAATTCAAACCTCGCAATGTTTATTTTCTTTCCGGCCAACATCTGTGTACATGTTACCGTCTATTTATTGCTCCATGCATGTCAAATTCCCTGGGGTATGGACTTGCTTTACTCATTCATAATTGCATGAAATATCAAACAAATTCAGTAATTTTGACATGTATGGATAGCTTAGATCTGGCGCTACATGTTGCAATTATCGGCGGCTTCTTAGAGTTAAAACTTGTGGAGAAAATTCAAACCTCGCAATGTTTATTTTCTTTCCGGCCAACATCTGTGTACATGTTACCGTCTATTTATTGCTCCATGCATGTCAAATTCCCTGGGGTATGGACTTGCTTTACTCATTCATAATTGCATGAAATATCAACCAAATTCAGTAATTTTGACATGTATGGATAGCTTAGATCTGGCGCTACATGTTGCAATTATCGGCGGCTTCTTAGAGTTCAAACTTGTGGAGAAAATTCAAACCTCGCAATGTTTATTTTCTTTCCGGCCAACATCTGTGTGCATATTACCTTCTATTTATTGCTCCATGCCTGTCAAATTCCCTAGGATATGACTTGCTTTACTCATTCATAATTGCATGAAATATCAACCAAATTCAGTAATTTTGACATGTATGGATAGCTTAGATCTGGCGCTACATGTTGCAATTATCGGCGGCTTCTTAGAGTTAAAACTTGTGGAGAAAATTCAAACCTCGCAATGTTTATTTTCTTTCCGGCCAACATCTGTGTACATGTTACCGTCTATTTATTGCTCCATGCATGTCAAATTCCCTGGGGTATGGACTTGCTTTACTCATTCATAATTGCATGAAATATCAACCAAATTCAGTAATTTTGACATGTATGGATAGCTTAGATCTGGCGCTACATGTTGCAATTATCGGCGGCTTCTTAGAGTTAAAACTTGTGGAGAAAATTCAAACCTCGCAATGTTTATTTTCTTTCCGGCCAACATCTGTGTACATGTTACCGTCTATTTATTGCTCCATGCATGTCAAATTCCCTGGGGTATGGACTTGCTTTACTCATTCATAATTGCATGAAATATCAAACAAATTCAGTAATTTTGACATGTATGGATAGCTTAGATCTGGCGCTACATGTTGCAATTATCGGCGGCTTCTTAGAGTTAAAACTTGTGGAGAAAATTCAAACCTCGCAATGTTTATTTTCTTTCCGGCCAACATCTGTGTACATGTTACCGTCTATTTATTGCTCCATGCATGTCAAATTCCCTGGGGTATGGACTTGCTTTACTCATTCATAATTGCATGAAATATCAACCAAATTCAGTAATTTTGACATGTATGGATAGCTTAGATCTGGCGCTACATGTTGCAATTATCGGCGGCTTCTTAGAGTTAAAACTTGTGGAGAAAATTCAAACCTCGCAATGTTTATTTTCTTTCCGGCCAACATCTGTGTACATGTTACCGTCTATTTATTGCTCCATGCATGTCAAATTCCCTGGGGTATGGACTTGCTTTACTCATTCATAATTGCATGAAATATCAACCAAATTCAGTAATTTTGACATGTATGGATAGCTTAGATCTGGCGCTACATGTTGCAATTATCGGCGGCTTCTTAGAGTTAAAACTTGTGGAGAAAATTCAAACCTCGCAATGTTTATTTTCTTTCCGGCCAACATCTGTGTGCATATTACCTTCTATTTATTGCTTCATGCCTGTCAAATTCCCTAGGATATGACTTGCTTTACTCATTCATAATTGCATGAAATATCAACCAAATTCAGTAATTTTGACATGTATGGATAGCTTAGATCTGGCGCTATATGTTGCAATTATCGGCAGCTTCTTAGAGTTAAAACTTGTGGAGAAAATTCAAACCTCGCAATGTTTATTTTCTTTCCGGCCAACATCTGTGTACATGTTACCGTCTATTTATTGCTCCATGCATGTCAAATTCCCTGGGGTATGGACTTGCTTTACTCATTCATAATTGCATGAAATATCAACCAAATTCAGTAATTTTGACATGTATGGATAGCTTAGATCTGGCGCTACATGTTGCAATTATCGGCGGCTTCTTAGAGTTAAAACTTGTGGAGAAAATTCAAACCTCGCAATGTTTATTTTCTTTCCGGCCAACATCTGTGTACATGTTACCGTCTATTTATTGCTCCATGCATGTCAAATTCCCTGGGGTATGGACTTGCTTTACTCATTCATAATTGCATGAAATATCAACCAAATTCAGTAATTTTGACATGTATGGATAGCTTAGATCTGGCGCTACATGTTGCAATTATCGGCGGCTTCTTAGAGTTCAAACTTGTGGAGAAAATTCAAACCTCGCAATGTTTATTTTCTTTCCGGCCAACATCTGTGTGCATATTACCTTCTATTTATTGCTCCATGCCTGTCAAATTCCCTAGGATATGACTTGCTTTACTCATTCATAATTGCATGAAATATCAACCAAATTCAGTAATTTTGACATGTATGGATAGCTTAGATCTGGCGCTACATGTTGCAATTATCGGCGGCTTCTTAGAGTTAAAACTTGTGGAGAAAATTCAAACCTCGCAATGTTTATTTTCTTTCCGGCCAACATCTGTGTACATGTTACCGTCTATTTATTGCTCCATGCATGTCAAATTCCCTGGGGTATGGACTTGCTTTACTCATTCATAATTGCATGAAATATCAACCAAATTCAGTAATTTTGACATGTATGGATAGCTTAGATCTGGCGCTACATGTTGCAATTATCGGCGGCTTCTTAGAGTTCAAACTTGTGGAGAAAATTCAAACCTCGCAATGTTTATTTTCTTTCCGGACAACATCTGTGTGCATATTACCTTCTATTTATTGCTCCATGCCTGTCAAATTCCCTAGGATATGACTTGCTTTACTCATTCATAATTGCATGAAATATCAACCAAATTCAGTAATTTTGACATGTATGGATAGCTTAGATCTGGCGCTACATGTTGCAATTATCGGCGGCTTCTTAGAGTTAAAACTTGTGGAGAAAATTCAAACCTCGCAATGTTTATTTTCTTTCCGGCCAACATCTGTGTACATGTTACCGTCTATTTATTGCTCCATGCATGTCAAATTCCCTGGGGTATGGACTTGCTTTACTCATTCATAATTGCATGAAATATCAACCAAATTCAGTAATTTTGACATGTATGGATAGCTTAGATCTGGCGCTACATGTTGCAATTATCGGCGGCTTCTTAGAGTTAAAACTTGTCGAGAAAATTCAAACCTCGCAATGTTTATTTTCTTTCCGGACAACATCTGTGTGCATATTACCTTCTATTTATTGCTCCATGCCTGTCAAATTCCCTAGGGTATGACTTGCTTTACTCATTCATAATTGCATGAAATATCAACCAAATTCAGTAATTGTGACATGTATGGATAGCTTAGATCTGGCGCTACATGTTGCAATTATCGGCGGCTTCTTAGAGTTCAAACTTGTGGAGAAAATTCAAACCTCGCAATGTTTATTTTCTTTCCGGCCAACATCTGTGTACATGTTACCGTCTATTTATTGCTCCATGCATGTCAAATTCCCTGGGGTATGGACTTGCTTTACTCATTCATAATTGCATGAAATATCAACCAAATTCAGTAATTTTGACATGTATGGATAGCTTAGATCTGGCGCTACATGTTGCAATTATCGGCGGCTTCTTAGAGTTAAAACTTGTGGAGAAAATTCAAACCTCGCAATGTTTATTTTCTTTCCGGCCAACATCTGTGTACATGTTACCGTCTATTTATTGCTCCATGCATGTCAAATTCCCTGGGGTATGGACTTGCTTTACTCATTCATAATTGCATGAAATATCAACCAAATTCAGTAATTTTGACATGTATGGATAGCTTAGATCTGGCGCTACATGTTGCAATTATCGGCGGCTTCTTAGAGTTCAAACTTGTGGAGAAAATTCAAACCTCGCAATGTTTATTTTCTTTCCGGCCAACATCTGTGTGCATATTACCTTCTATTTATTGCTCCATGCCTGTCAAATTCCCTAGGATATGACTTGCTTTACTCATTCATAATTGCATGAAATATCAACCAAATTCAGTAATTTTGACATGTATGGATAGCTTAGATCTGGCGCTACATGTTGCAATTATCGGCGGCTTCTTAGAGTTAAAACTTGTGGAGAAAATTCAAACCTCGCAATGTTTATTTTCTTTCCGGCCAACATCTGTGTACATGTTACCGTCTATTTATTGCTCCATGCATGTCAAATTCCCTGGGGTATGGACTTGCTTTACTCATTCATAATTGCATGAAATATCAACCAAATTCAGTAATTTTGACATGTATGGATAGCTTAGATCTGGCGCTACATGTTGCAATTATCGGCGGCTTCTTAGAGTTCAAACTTGTGGAGAAAATTCAAACCTCGCAATGTTTATTTTCTTTCCGGACAACATCTGTGTGCATATTACCTTCTATTTATTGCTCCATGCCTGTCAAATTCCCTAGGATATGACTTGCTTTACTCATTCATAATTGCATGAAATATCAACCAAATTCAGTAATTTTGACATGTATGGATAGCTTAGATCTGGCGCTACATGTTGCAATTATCGGCGGCTTCTTAGAGTTAAAACTTGTGGAGAAAATTCAAACCTCGCAATGTTTATTTTCTTTCCGGCCAACATCTGTGTACATGTTACCGTCTATTTATTGCTCCATGCCTGTCAAATTCCCTAGGATATGACTTGCTTTACTCATTCATAATTGCATGAAATATCAACCAAATTCAGTAATTTTGACATGTATGGATAGCTTAGATCTGGCGCTACATGTTGCAATTATCGGCGGCTTCTTAGAGTTAAAACTTGTGGAGAAAATTCAAACCTCGCAATGTTTATTTTCTTTCCGGCCAACATCTGTGTACATGTTACCGTCTATTTATTGCTCCATGCATGTCAAATTCCCCTGGGGTATGGACTTGCTTTACTCATTCATAATTGCATGAAATATCAACCAAATTCAGTAATTTTGACATGTATGGATAGCTTAGATCTGGCGCTACATGTTGCAATTATCGGCGGCTTCTTAGAGTTCAAACTTGTGGAGAAAATTCAAACCTCGCAATGTTTATTTTCTTTCCGGACAACATCTGTGTGCATATTACCTTCTATTTATTGCTCCATGCCTGTCAAATTCCCTGGGGTATGACTTGCTTTACTCATTCATAATTGCATGAAATATCAACCAAATTCAGTAATTTTGACATGTATGGATAGCTTAGATCTGGCGCTACATGTTGCAATTATCGGCGGCTTCTTAGAGTTAAAACTTGTGGAGAAAATTCAAACCTCGCAATGTTTATTTTCTTTCCGGCCAACATCTGTGTACATGTTACCGTCTATTTATTGCTCCATGCATGTCAAATTCCCTGGGGTATGGACTTGCTTTACTCATTCATAATTGCATGAAATATCAACCAAATTCAGTAATTTTGACATGTATGGATAGCTTAGATCTGGCGCTACATGTTGCAATTATCGGCGGCTTCTTAGAGTTCAAACTTGTGGAGAAAATTCAAACCTCGCAATGTTTATTTTCTTTCCGGCCAACATCTGTGTGCATATTACCTTCTATTTATTGCTCCATGCCTGTCAAATTCCCTAGGATATGACTTGCTTTACTCATTCATAATTGCATGAAATATCAACCAAATTCAGTAATTTTGACATGTATGGATAGCTTAGATCTGGCGCTACATGTTGCAATTATCGGCGGCTTCTTAGAGTTAAAACTTGTGGAGAAAATTCAAACCTCGCAATGTTTATTTTCTTTCCGGACAACATCTGTGTGCATATTACCTTCTATTTATTGCTCCATGCCTGTCAAATTCCCTAGGATATGACTTGCTTTACTCATTCATAATTGCATGAAATATCAACCAAATTCAGTAATTTTGACATGTATGGATAGCTTAGATCTGGCGCTACATGTTGCAATTATCGGCGGCTTCTTAGAGTTAAAATCTGTGGAGAAAATTCAAACCTCGCAATGTTTATTTTCTTTCCGGCCAACATCTGTGTACATGTTACCGTCTATTTATTGCTCCATGCATGTCAAATTCCCTGGGGTATGGACTTGCTTTACTCATTCATAATTGCATGAAATATCAACCAAATTCAGTAATTTTGACATGTATGGATAGCTTAGATCTGGCGCTACATGTTGCAATTATCGGCGGCTTCTTAGAGTTCAAACTTGTGGAGAAAATTCAAACCTCGCAATGTTTATTTTCTTTCCGGACAACATCTGTGTGCATATTACCTTCTATTTATTGCTCCATGCCTGTCAAATTCCCTAGGATATGACTTGCTTTACTCATTCATAATTGCATGAAATATCAACCAAATTCAGTAATTTTGACATGTATGGATAGCTTAGATCTGGCGCTACATGTTGCAATTATCGGCGGCTTCTTAGAGTTCAAACTTGTGGAGAAAATTCAAACCTCGCAATGTTTATTTTCTTTCCGGCCAACATCTGTGTACATGTTACCGTCTATTTATTGCTCCATGCATGTCAAATTCCCTGGGGTATGGACTTGCTTTACTCATTCATAATTGCATGAAATATCAACCAAATTCAGTAATTTTGACATGTATGGATAGCTTAGATCTGGCGCTACATGTTGCAATTATCGGCGGCTTCTTAGAGTTCAAACTTGTGGAGAAAATTCAAACCTCGCAATGTTTATTTTCTTTCCGGCCAACATCTGTGTACATGTTACCGTCTATTTATTGCTCCATGCATGTCAAATTCCCTGGGGTATGGACTTGCTTTACTCATTCATAATTGCATGAAATATCAAACAAATTCAGTAATTTTGACATGTATGGATAGCTTAGATCTGGCGCTACATGTTGCAATTATCGGCGGCTTCTTAGAGTTAAAACTTGTGGAGAAAATTCAAACCTCGCAATGTTTATTTTCTTTCCGGCCAACATCTGTGTACATGTTACCGTCTATTTATTGCTCCATGCATGTCAAATTCCCTGGGGTATGGACTTGCTTTACTCATTCATAATTGCATGAAATATCAACCAAATTCAGTAATTTTGACATGTATGGATAGCTTAGATCTGGCGCTACATGTTGCAATTATCGGCGGCTTCTTAGAGTTCAAACTTGTGGAGAAAATTCAAACCTCGCAATGTTTATTTTCTTTCCGGCCAACATCTGTGTGCATATTACCTTCTATTTATTGCTCCATGCCTGTCAAATTCCCTAGGATATGACTTGCTTTACTCATTCATAATTGCATGAAATATCAACCAAATTCAGTAATTTTGACATGTATGGATAGCTTAGATCTGGCGCTACATGTTGCAATTATCGGCGGCTTCTTAGAGTTAAAACTTGTGGAGAAAATTCAAACCTCGCAATGTTTATTTTCTTTCCGGCCAACATCTGTGTACATGTTACCGTCTATTTATTGCTCCATGCATGTCAAATTCCCTGGGGTATGGACTTGCTTTACTCATTCATAATTGCATGAAATATCAACCAAATTCAGTAATTTTGACATGTATGGATAGCTTAGATCTGGCGCTACATGTTGCAATTATCGGCGGCTTCTTAGAGTTCAAACTTGTGGAGAAAATTCAAACCTCGCAATGTTTATTTTCTTTCCGGACAACATCTGTGTGCATATTACCTTCTATTTATTGCTCCATGCCTGTCAAATTCCCTAGGATATGACTTGCTTTACTCATTCATAATTGCATGAAATATCAACCAAATTCAGTAATTTTGACATGTATGGATAGCTTAGATCTGGCGCTACATGTTGCAATTATCGGCGGCTTCTTAGAGTTAAAACTTGTGGAGAAAATTCAAACCTCGCAATGTTAATTTTCTTTCCGGCCAACATCTGTGTACATGTTACCGTCTATTTATTGCTCCATGCATGTCAAATTCCCTGGGGTATGGACTTGCTTTACTCATTCATAATTGCATGAAATATCAACCAAATTCAGTAATTTTGACATGTATGGATAGCTTAGATCTGGCGCTACATGTTGCAATTATCGGCGGCTTCTTAGAGTTAAAACTTGTGGAGAAAATTCAAACCTCGCAATGTTTATTTTCTTTCCGGCCAACATCTGTGTACATGTTACCGTCTATTTATTGCTCCATGCATGTCAAATTCCCCTGGGGTATGGACTTGCTTTACTCATTCATAATTGCATGAAATATCAACCAAATTCAGTAATTTTGACATGTATGGATAGCTTAGATCTGGCGCTACATGTTGCAATTATCGGCGGCTTCTTAGAGTTCAAACTTGTGGAGAAAATTCAAACCTCGCAATGTTTATTTTCTTTCCGGACAACATCTGTGTGCATATTACCTTCTATTTATTGCTCCATGCCTGTCAAATTCCCTGGGGTATGACTTGCTTTACTCATTCATAATTGCATGAAATATCAACCAAATTCAGTAATTTTGACATGTATGGATAGCTTAGATCTGGCGCTACATGTTGCAATTATCGGCGGCTTCTTAGAGTTAAAACTTGTGGAGAAAATTCAAACCTCGCAATGTTTATTTTCTTTCCGGCCAACATCTGTGTACATGTTACCGTCTATTTATTGCTCCATGCATGTCAAATTCCCTGGGGTATGGACTTGCTTTACTCATTCATAATTGCATGAAATATCAACCAAATTCAGTAATTTTGACATGTATGGATAGCTTAGATCTGGCGCTACATGTTGCAATTATCGGCGGCTTCTTAGAGTTCAAACTTGTGGAGAAAATTCAAACCTCGCAATGTTTATTTTCTTTCCGGCCAACATCTGTGTGCATATTACCTTCTATTTATTGCTCCATGCCTGTCAAATTCCCTAGGATATGACTTGCTTTACTCATTCATAATTGCATGAAATATCAACCAAATTCAGTAATTTTGACATGTATGGATAGCTTAGATCTGGCGCTACATGTTGCAATTATCGGCGGCTTCTTAGAGTTAAAACTTGTGGAGAAAATTCAAACCTCGCAATGTTTATTTTCTTTCCGGACAACATCTGTGTGCATATTACCTTCTATTTATTGCTCCATGCCTGTCAAATTCCCTAGGATATGACTTGCTTTACTCATTCATAATTGCATGAAATATCAACCAAATTCAGTAATTTTGACATGTATGGATAGCTTAGATCTGGCGCTACATGTTGCAATTATCGGCGGCTTCTTAGAGTTAAAATCTGTGGAGAAAATTCAAACCTCGCAATGTTTATTTTCTTTCCGGCCAACATCTGTGTACATGTTACCGTCTATTTATTGCTCCATGCATGTCAAATTCCCTGGGGTATGGACTTGCTTTACTCATTCATAATTGCATGAAATATCAACCAAATTCAGTAATTTTGACATGTATGGATAGCTTAGATCTGGCGCTACATGTTGCAATTATCGGCGGCTTCTTAGAGTTCAAACTTGTGGAGAAAATTCAAACCTCGCAATGTTTATTTTCTTTCCGGACAACATCTGTGTGCATATTACCTTCTATTTATTGCTCCATGCCTGTCAAATTCCCTAGGATATGACTTGCTTTACTCATTCATAATTGCATGAAATATCAACCAAATTCAGTAATTTTGACATGTATGGATAGCTTAGATCTGGCGCTACATGTTGCAATTATCGGCGGCTTCTTAGAGTTCAAACTTGTGGAGAAAATTCAAACCTCGCAATGTTTATTTTCTTTCCGGCCAACATCTGTGTACATGTTACCGTCTATTTATTGCTCCATGCATGTCAAATTCCCTGGGGTATGGACTTGCTTTACTCATTCATAATTGCATGAAATATCAACCAAATTCAGTAATTTTGACATGTATGGATAGCTTAGATCTGGCGCTACATGTTGCAATTATCGGCGGCTTCTTAGAGTTCAAACTTGTGGAGAAAATTCAAACCTCGCAATGTTTATTTTCTTTCCGGCCAACATCTGTGTACATGTTACCGTCTATTTATTGCTCCATGCATGTCAAATTCCCTGGGGTATGGACTTGCTTTACTCATTCATAATTGCATGAAATATCAAACAAATTCAGTAATTTTGACATGTATGGATAGCTTAGATCTGGCGCTACATGTTGCAATTATCGGCGGCTTCTTAGAGTTAAAACTTGTGGAGAAAATTCAAACCTCGCAATGTTTATTTTCTTTCCGGCCAACATCTGTGTACATGTTACCGTCTATTTATTGCTCCATGCATGTCAAATTCCCTGGGGTATGGACTTGCTTTACTCATTCATAATTGCATGAAATATCAACCAAATTCAGTAATTTTGACATGTATGGATAGCTTAGATCTGGCGCTACATGTTGCAATTATCGGCGGCTTCTTAGAGTTCAAACTTGTGGAGAAAATTCAAACCTCGCAATGTTTATTTTCTTTCCGGCCAACATCTGTGTGCATATTACCTTCTATTTATTGCTCCATGCCTGTCAAATTCCCTAGGATATGACTTGCTTTACTCATTCATAATTGCATGAAATATCAACCAAATTCAGTAATTTTGACATGTATGGATAGCTTAGATCTGGCGCTACATGTTGCAATTATCGGCGGCTTCTTAGAGTTAAAACTTGTGGAGAAAATTCAAACCTCGCAATGTTTATTTTCTTTCCGGCCAACATCTGTGTACATGTTACCGTCTATTTATTGCTCCATGCATGTCAAATTCCCTGGGGTATGGACTTGCTTTACTCATTCATAATTGCATGAAATATCAACCAAATTCAGTAATTTTGACATGTATGGATAGCTTAGATCTGGCGCTACATGTTGCAATTATCGGCGGCTTCTTAGAGTTCAAACTTGTGGAGAAAATTCAAACCTCGCAATGTTTATTTTCTTTCCGGACAACATCTGTGTGCATATTACCTTCTATTTATTGCTCCATGCCTGTCAAATTCCCTAGGATATGACTTGCTTTACTCATTCATAATTGCATGAAATATCAACAAAATTCAGTAATTTTGACATGTATGGATAGCTTAGATCTGGCGCTACATGTTGCAATTATCGGCGGCTTCTTAGAGTTAAAACTTGTGGAGAAAATTCAAACCTCGCAATGTTTATTTTCTTTCCGGCCAACATCTGTGTACATGTTACCGTCTATTTATTGCTCCATGCATGTCAAATTCCCTGGGGTATGGACTTGCTTTACTCATTCATAATTGCATGAAATATCAACCAAATTCAGTAATTTTGACATGTATGGATAGCTTAGATCTGGCGCTACATGTTGCAATTATCGGCGGCTTCTTAGAGTTCAAACTTGTGGAGAAAATTCAAACCTCGCAATGTTTATTTTCTTTCCGGACAACATCTGTGTGCATATTACCTTCTATTTATTGCTCCATGCCTGTCAAATTCCCTGGGGTATGACTTGCTTTACTCATTCATAATTGCATGAAATATCAACCAAATTCAGTAATTTTGACATGTATGGATAGCTTAGATCTGGCGCTACATGTTGCAATTATCGGCGGCTTCTTAGAGTTAAAACTTGTGGAGAAAATTCAAACCTCGCAATGTTTATTTTCTTTCCGGCCAACATCTGTGTACATGTTACCGTCTATTTATTGCTCCATGCATGTCAAATTCCCTGGGGTATGGACTTGCTTTACTCATTCATAATTGCATGAAATATCAACCAAATTCAGTAATTTTGACATGTATGGATAGCTTAGATCTGGCGCTACATGTTGCAATTATCGGCGGCTTCTTAGAGTTCAAACTTGTGGAGAAAATTCAAACCTCGCAATGTTTATTTTCTTTCCGGCCAACATCTGTGTGCATATTACCTTCTATTTATTGCTCCATGCCTGTCAAATTCCCTAGGATATGACTTGCTTTACTCATTCATAATTGCATGAAATATCAACCAAATTCAGTAATTTTGACATGTATGGATAGCTTAGATCTGGCGCTACATGTTGCAATTATCGGCGGCTTCTTAGAGTTAAAACTTGTGGAGAAAATTCAAACCTCGCAATGTTTATTTTCTTTCCGGCCAACATCTGTGTACATGTTACCGTCTATTTATTGCTCCATGCATGTCAAATTCCCTGGGGTATGGACTTGCTTTACTCATTCATAATTGCATGAAATATCAACCAAATTCAGTAATTTTGACATGTATGGATAGCTTAGATCTGGCGCTACATGTTGCAATTATCGGCGGCTTCTTAGAGTTCAAACTTGTGGAGAAAATTCAAACCTCGCAATGTTTATTTTCTTTCCGGACAACATCTGTGTGCATATTACCTTCTATTTATTGCTCCATGCCTGTCAAATTCCCTAGGATATGACTTGCTTTACTCATTCATAATTGCATGAAATATCAACAAAATTCAGTAATTTTGACATGTATGGATAGCTTAGATCTGGCGCTACATGTTGCAATTATCGGCGGCTTCTTAGAGTTAAAACTTGTGGAGAAAATTCAAACCTCGCAATGTTTATTTTCTTTCCGGCCAACATCTGTGTACATGTTACCGTCTATTTATTGCTCCATGCATGTCAAATTCCCTGGGGTATGGACTTGCTTTACTCATTCATAATTGCATGAAATATCAACCAAATTCAGTAATTTTGACATGTATGGATAGCTTAGATCTGGCGCTACATGTTGCAATTATCGGCGGCTTCTTAGAGTTCAAACTTGTGGAGAAAATTCAAACCTCGCAATGTTTATTTTCTTTCCGGACAACATCTGTGTGCATATTACCTTCTATTTATTGCTCCATGCCTGTCAAATTCCCTGGGGTATGACTTGCTTTACTCATTCATAATTGCATGAAATATCAACCAAATTCAGTAATTTTGACATGTATGGATAGCTTAGATCTGGCGCTACATGTTGCAATTATCGGCGGCTTCTTAGAGTTAAAACTTGTGGAGAAAATTCAAACCTCGCAATGTTTATTTTCTTTCCGGCCAACATCTGTGTACATGTTACCGTCTATTTATTGCTCCATGCATGTCAAATTCCCTGGGGTATGGACTTGCTTTACTCATTCATAATTGCATGAAATATCAACCAAATTCAGTAATTTTGACATGTATGGATAGCTTAGATCTGGCGCTACATGTTGCAATTATCGGCGGCTTCTTAGAGTTCAAACTTGTGGAGAAAATTCAAACCTCGCAATGTTTATTTTCTTTCCGGCCAACATCTGTGTGCATATTACCTTCTATTTATTGCTCCATGCCTGTCAAATTCCCTAGGATATGACTTGCTTTACTCATTCATAATTGCATGAAATATCAACCAAATTCAGTAATTTTGACATGTATGGATAGCTTAGATCTGGCGCTACATGTTGCAATTATCGGCGGCTTCTTAGAGTTAAAACTTGTGGAGAAAATTCAAACCTCGCAATATTTATTTTCTTTCCGGACAACATCTGTGTGCATATTACCTTCTATTTATTGCTCCATGCCTGTCAAATTCCCTAGGATATGACTTGCTTTACTCATTCATAATTGCATGAAATATCAACCAAATTCAGTAATTTTGACATGTATGGATAGCTTAGATCTGGCGCTACATGTTGCAATTATCGGCGGCTTCTTAGAGTTAAAATCTGTGGAGAAAATTCAAACCTCGCAATGTTTATTTTCTTTCCGGCCAACATCTGTGTACATGTTACCGTCTATTTATTGCTCCATGCATGTCAAATTCCCTGGGGTATGGACTTGCTTTACTCATTCATAATTGCATGAAATATCAACCAAATTCAGTAATTTTGACATGTATGGATAGCTTAGATCTGGCGCTACATGTTGCAATTATCGGCGGCTTCTTAGAGTTCAAACTTGTGGAGAAAATTCAAACCTCGCAATGTTTATTTTCTTTCCGGACAACATCTGTGTGCATATTACCTTCTATTTATTGCTCCATGCCTGTCAAATTCCCTAGGATATGACTTGCTTTACTCATTCATAATTGCATGAAATATCAACAAAATTCAGTAATTTTGACATGTATGGATAGCTTAGATCTGGCGCTACATGTTGCAATTATCGGCGGCTTCTTAGAGTTAAAACTTGTGGAGAAAATTCAAACCTCGCAATGTTTATTTTCTTTCCGGCCAACATCTGTGTACATGTTACCGTCTATTTATTGCTCCATGCATGTCAAATTCCCTGGGGTATGGACTTGCTTTACTCATTCATAATTGCATGAAATATCAACCAAATTCAGTAATTTTGACATGTATGGATAGCTTAGATCTGGCGCTACATGTTGCAATTATCGGCGGCTTCTTAGAGTTCAAACTTGTGGAGAAAATTCAAACCTCGCAATGTTTATTTTCTTTCCGGACAACATCTGTGTGCATATTACCTTCTATTTATTGCTCCATGCCTGTCAAATTCCCTGGGGTATGACTTGCTTTACTCATTCATAATTGCATGAAATATCAACCAAATTCAGTAATTTTGACATGTATGGATAGCTTAGATCTGGCGCTACATGTTGCAATTATCGGCGGCTTCTTAGAGTTAAAACTTGTGGAGAAAATTCAAACCTCGCAATGTTTATTTTCTTTCCGGCCAACATCTGTGTACATGTTACCGTCTATTTATTGCTCCATGCATGTCAAATTCCCTGGGGTATGGACTTGCTTTACTCATTCATAATTGCATGAAATATCAACCAAATTCAGTAATTTTGACATGTATGGATAGCTTAGATCTGGCGCTACATGTTGCAATTATCGGCGGCTTCTTAGAGTTCAAACTTGTGGAGAAAATTCAAACCTCGCAATGTTTATTTTCTTTCCGGCCAACATCTGTGTGCATATTACCTTCTATTTATTGCTCCATGCCTGTCAAATTCCCTAGGATATGACTTGCTTTACTCATTCATAATTGCATGAAATATCAACCAAATTCAGTAATTTTGACATGTATGGATAGCTTAGATCTGGCGCTACATGTTGCAATTATCGGCGGCTTCTTAGAGTTAAAACTTGTGGAGAAAATTCAAACCTCGCAATGTTTATTTTCTTTCCGGACAACATCTGTGTGCATATTACCTTCTATTTATTGCTCCATGCCTGTCAAATTCCCTAGGATATGACTTGCTTTACTCATTCATAATTGCATGAAATATCAACCAAATTCAGTAATTTTGACATGTATGGATAGCTTAGATCTGGCGCTACATGTTGCAATTATCGGCGGCTTCTTAGAGTTAAAATCTGTGGAGAAAATTCAAACCTCGCAATGTTTATTTTCTTTCCGGCCAACATCTGTGTACATGTTACCGTCTATTTATTGCTCCATGCATGTCAAATTCCCTGGGGTATGGACTTGCTTTACTCATTCATAATTGCATGAAATATCAACCAAATTCAGTAATTTTGACATGTATGGATAGCTTAGATCTGGCGCTACATGTTGCAATTATCGGCGGCTTCTTAGAGTTCAAACTTGTGGAGAAAATTCAAACCTCGCAATGTTTATTTTCTTTCCGGACAACATCTGTGTGCATATTACCTTCTATTTATTGCTCCATGCCTGTCAAATTCCCTAGGATGTGACTTGCTTTACTCATTCATAATTGCATGAAATATCAACCAAATTCAGTAATTTTGACATGTATGGATAGCTTAGATCTGGCGCTACATGTTGCAATTATCGGCGGCTTCTTAGAGTTCAAACTTGTGGAGAAAATTCAAACCTCGCAATGTTTATTTTCTTTCCGGCCAACATCTGTGTACATGTTACCGTCTATTTATTGCTCCATGCATGTCAAATTCCCTGGGGTATGGACTTGCTTTACTCATTCATAATTGCATGAAATATCAACCAAATTCAGTAATTTTGACATGTATGGATAGCTTAGATCTGGCGCTACATGTTGCAATTATCGGCGGCTTCTTAGAGTTCAAACTTGTGGAGAAAATTCAAACCTCGCAATGTTTATTTTCTTTCCGGCCAACATCTGTGTGCATATTACCTTCTATTTATTGCTCCATGCCTGTCAAATTCCCTAGGGTATGACTTGCTTTACTCATTCATAATTGCATGAAATATCAACCAAATTCAGTAATTGTGACATGTATGGATAGCTTAGATCTGGCGCTACATGTTGCAATTATCGGCGGCTTCTTAGAGTTAAAACTTGTGGAGAAAATTCAAACCTCGCAATGTTTATTTTCTTTCCGGCCAACATCTGTGTACATGTTACCGTCTATTTATTGCTCCATGCATGTCAAATTCCCTGGGGTATGGACTTGCTTTACTCATTCATAATTGCATGAAATATCAACCAAATTCAGTAATTTTGACATGTATGGATAGCTTAGATCTGGCGCTACATGTTGCAATTATCGGCGGCTTCTTAGAGTTAAAACTTGTGGAGAAAATTCAAACCTCGCAATGTTTATTTTCTTTCCGGCCAACATCTGTGTACATGTTACCGTCTATTTATTGCTCCATGCATGTCAAATTCCCTGGGGTATGGACTTGCTTTACTCATTCATAATTGCATGAAATATCAACCAAATTCAGTAATTTTGACATGTATGGATAGCTTAGATCTGGCGCTACATGTTGCAATTATCGGCGGCTTCTTAGAGTTAAAACTTGTGGAGAAAATTCAAACCTCGCAATGTTTATTTTCTTTCCGGCCAACATCTGTGTGCATATTACCTTCTATTTATTGCTCCATGCCTGTCAAATTCCCTAGGATATGACTTGCTTTACTCATTCATAATTGCATGAAATATCAACCAAATTCAGTAATTTTGACATGTATGGATAGCTTAGATCTGGCGCTACATGTTGCAATTATCGGCAGCTTCTTAGAGTTAAAACTTGTGGAGAAAATTCAAACCTCGCAATGTTTATTTTCTTTCCGGCCAACATCTGTGTACATGTTACCGTCTATTTATTGCTCCATGCATGTCAAATTCCCTGGGGTATGGACTTGCTTTACTCATTCATAATTGCATGAAATATCAACCAAATTCAGTAATTTTGACATGTATGGATAGCTTAGATCTGGCGCTACATGTTGCAATTATCGGCGGCTTCTTAGAGTTCAAACTTGTGGAGAAAATTCAAACCTCGCAATGTTTATTTTCTTTCCGGCCAACATCTGTGTACATGTTACCGTCTATTTATTGCTCCATGCATGTCAAATTCCCTGGGGTATGGACTTGCTTTACTCATTCATAATTGCATGAAATATCAAACAAATTCAGTAATTTTGACATGTATGGATAGCTTAGATCTGGCGCTACATGTTGCAATTATCGGCGGCTTCTTAGAGTTAAAACTTGTGGAGAAAATTCAAACCTCGCAATGTTTATTTTCTTTCCGGCCAACATCTGTGTACATGTTACCGTCTATTTATTGCTCCATGCATGTCAAATTCCCTGGGGTATGGACTTGCTTTACTCATTCATAATTGCATGAAATATCAACCAAATTCAGTAATTTTGACATGTATGGATAGCTTAGATCTGGCGCTACATGTTGCAATTATCGGCGGCTTCTTAGAGTTCAAACTTGTGGAGAAAATTCAAACCTCGCAATGTTTATTTTCTTTCCGGCCAACATCTGTGTGCATATTACCTTCTATTTATTGCTCCATGCCTGTCAAATTCCCTAGGATATGACTTGCTTTACTCATTCATAATTGCATGAAATATCAACCAAATTCAGTAATTTTGACATGTATGGATAGCTTAGATCTGGCGCTACATGTTGCAATTATCGGCGGCTTCTTAGAGTTCAAACTTGTGGAGAAAATTCAAACCTCGCAATGTTTATTTTCTTTCCGGCCAACATCTGTGTACATGTTACCGTCTATTTATTGCTCCATGCATGTCAAATTCCCTGGGGTATGGACTTGCTTTACTCATTCATAATTGCATGAAATATCAACCAAATTCAGTAATTTTGACATGTATGGATAGCTTAGATCTGGCGCTACATGTTGCAATTATCGGCGGCTTCTTAGAGTTCAAACTTGTGGAGAAAATTCAAACCTCGCAATGTTTATTTTCTTTCCGGACAACATCTGTGTGCATATTACCTTCTATTTATTGCTCCATGCCTGTCAAATTCCCTAGGATATGACTTGCTTTACTCATTCATAATTGCATGAAATATCAACAAAATTCAGTAATTTTGACATGTATGGATAGCTTAGATCTGGCGCTACATGTTGCAATTATCGGCGGCTTCTTAGAGTTAAAACTTGTGGAGAAAATTCAAACCTCGCAATGTTTATTTTCTTTCCGGCCAACATCTGTGTACATGTTACCGTCTATTTATTGCTCCATGCATGTCAAATTCCCTGGGGTATGGACTTGCTTTACTCATTCATAATTGCATGAAATATCAACCAAATTCAGTAATTTTGACATGTATGGATAGCTTAGATCTGGCGCTACATGTTGCAATTATCGGCGGCTTCTTAGAGTTCAAACTTGTGGAGAAAATTCAAACCTCGCAATGTTTATTTTCTTTCCGGACAACATCTTTGTGCATATTACCTTCTATTTATTGCTCCATGCCTGTCAAATTCCCTGGGGTATGACTTGCTTTACTCATTCATAATTGCATGAAATATCAACCAAATTCAGTAATTTTGACATGTATGGATAGCTTAGATCTGGCGCTACATGTTGCAATTATCGGCGGCTTCTTAGAGTTAAAACTTGTGGAGAAAATTCAAACCTCGCAATGTTTATTTTCTTTCCGGCCAACATCTGTGTACATGTTACCGTCTATTTATTGCTCCATGCATGTCAAATTCCCTGGGGTATGGACTTGCTTTACTCATTCATAATTGCATGAAATATCAACCAAATTCAGTAATTTTGACATGTATGGATAGCTTAGATCTGGCGCTACATGTTGCAATTATCGGCGGCTTCTTAGAGTTCAAACTTGTGGAGAAAATTCAAACCTCGCAATGTTTATTTTCTTTCCGGCCAACATCTGTGTGCATATTACCTTCTATTTATTGCTCCATGCCTGTCAAATTCCCTAGGATATGACTTGCTTTACTCATTCATAATTGCATGAAATATCAACCAAATTCAGTAATTTTGACATGTATGGATAGCTTAGATCTGGCGCTACATGTTGCAATTATCGGCGGCTTCTTAGAGTTAAAACTTGTGGAGAAAATTCAAACCTCGCAATGTTTATTTTCTTTCCGGACAACATCTGTGTGCATATTACCTTCTATTTATTGCTCCATGCCTGTCAAATTCCCTAGGATATGACTTGCTTTACTCATTCATAATTGCATGAAATATCAACCAAATTCAGTAATTTTGACATGTATGGATAGCTTAGATCTGGCGCTACATGTTGCAATTATCGGCGGCTTCTTAGAGTTAAAATCTGTGGAGAAAATTCAAACCTCGCAATGTTTATTTTCTTTCCGGCCAACATCTGTGTACATGTTACCGTCTATTTATTGCTCCATGCATGTCAAATTCCCTGGGGTATGGACTTGCTTTACTCATTCATAATTGCATGAAATATCAACCAAATTCAGTAATTTTGACATGTATGGATAGCTTAGATCTGGCGCTACATGTTGCAATTATCGGCGGCTTCTTAGATTTCAAACTTGTGGAGAAAATTCAAACCTCGCAATGTTTATTTTCTTTCCGGACAACATCTGTGTGCATATTACCTTCTATTTATTGCTCCATGCCTGTCAAATTCCCTAGGATATGACTTGCTTTACTCATTCATAATTGCATGAAATATCAACCAAATTCAGTAATTTTGACATGTATGGATAGCTTAGATCTGGCGCTACATGTTGCAATTATCGGCGGCTTCTTAGAGTTCAAACTTGTGGAGAAAATTCAAACCTCGCAATGTTTATTTTCTTTCCGGCCAACATCTGTGTACATGTTACCGTCTATTTATTGCTCCATGCATGTCAAATTCCCTGGGGTATGGACTTGCTTTACTCATTCATAATTGCATGAAATATCAACCAAATTCAGTAATTTTGACATGTATGGATAGCTTAGATCTGGCGCTACATGTTGCAATTATCGGCGGCTTCTTAGAGTTCAAACTTGTGGAGAAAATTCAAACCTCGCAATGTTTATTTTCTTTCCGGCAAACATCTGTGTACATGTTACCGTCTATTTATTGCTCCATGCATGTCAAATTCCCTGGGGTATGGACTTGCTTTACTCATTCATAATTGCATGAAATATCAAACAAATTCAGTAATTTTGACATGTATGGATAGCTTAGATCTGGCGCTACATGTTGCAATTATCGGCGGCTTCTTAGAGTTAAAACTTGTGGAGAAAATTCAAACCTCGCAATGTTTATTTTCTTTCCGGCCAACATCTGTGTACATGTTACCGTCTATTTATTGCTCCATGCATGTCAAATTCCCTGGGGTATGGACTTGCTTTACTCATTCATAATTGCATGAAATATCAACCAAATTCAGTAATTTTGACATGTATGGATAGCTTAGATCTGGCGCTACATGTTGCAATTATCGGCGGCTTCTTAGAGTTCAAACTTGTGGAGAAAATTCAAACCTCGCAATGTTTATTTTCTTTCCGGCCAACATCTGTGTGCATATTACCTTCTATTTATTGCTCCATGCCTGTCAAATTCCCTAGGATATGACTTGCTTTACTCATTCATAATTGCATGAAATATCAACCAAATTCAGTAATTTTGACATGTATGGATAGCTTAGATCTGGCGCTACATGTTGCAATTATCGGCGGCTTCTTAGAGTTAAAACTTGTGGAGAAAATTCAAACCTCGCAATGTTTATTTTCTTTCCGGCCAACATCTGTGTACATGTTACCGTCTATTTATTGCTCCATGCATGTCAAATTCCCTGGGGTATGGACTTGCTTTACTCATTCATAATTGCATGAAATATCAACCAAATTCAGTAATTTTGACATGTATGGATAGCTTAGATCTGGCGCTACATGTTGCAATTATCGGCGGCTTCTTAGAGTTCAAACTTGTGGAGAAAATTCAAACCTCGCAATGTTTATTTTCTTTCCGGACAACATCTGTGTGCATATTACCTTCTATTTATTGCTCCATGCCTGTCAAATTCCCTAGGATATGACTTGCTTTACTCATTCATAATTGCATGAAATATCAACAAAATTCAGTAATTTTGACATGTATGGATAGCTTAGATCTGGCGCTACATGTTGCAATTATCGGCGGCTTCTTAGAGTTAAAACTTGTGGAGAAAATTCAAACCTCGCAATGTTTATTTTCTTTCCGGCCAACATCTGTGTACATGTTACCGTCTATTTATTGCTCCATGCATGTCAAATTCCCTGGGGTATGGACTTGCTTTACTCATTCATAATTGCATGAAATATCAACCAAATTCAGTAATTTTGACATGTATGGATAGCTTAGATCTGGCGCTACATGTTGCAATTATCGGCGGCTTCTTAGAGTTCAAACTTGTGGAGAAAATTCAAACCTCGCAATGTTTATTTTCTTTCCGGACAACATCTGTGTGCATATTACCTTCTATTTATTGCTCCATGCCTGTCAAATTCCCTGGGGTATGACTTGCTTTACTCATTCATAATTGCATGAAATATCAACCAAATTCAGTAATTTTGACATGTATGGATAGCTTAGATCTGGCGCTACATGTTGCAATTATCGGCGGCTTCTTAGAGTTAAAACTTGTGGAGAAAATTCAAACCTCGCAATGTTTATTTTCTTTCCGGCCAACATCTGTGTACATGTTACCGTCTATTTATTGCTCCATGCATGTCAAATTCCCTGGGGTATGGACTTGCTTTACTCATTCATAATTGCATGAAATATCAACCAAATTCAGTAATTTTGACATGTATGGATAGCTTAGATCTGGCGCTACATGTTGCAATTATCGGCGGCTTCTTAGAGTTCAAACTTGTGGAGAAAATTCAAACCTCGCAATGTTTATTTTCTTTCCGGCCAACATCTGTGTGCATATTACCTTCTATTTATTGCTCCATGCCTGTCAAATTCCCTAGGATATGACTTGCTTTACTCATTCATAATTGCATGAAATATCAACCAAATTCAGTAATTTTGACATGTATGGATAGCTTAGATCTGGCGCTACATGTTGCAATTATCGGCGGCTTCTTAGAGTTAAAACTTGTGGAGAAAATTCAAACCTCGCAATGTTTATTTTCTTTCCGGACAACATCTGTGTGCATATTACCTTCTATTTATTGCTCCATGCCTGTCAAATTCCCTAGGATATGACTTGCTTTACTCATTCATAATTGCATGAAATATCAACCAAATTCAGTAATTTTGACATGTATGGATAGCTTAGATCTGGCGCTACATGTTGCAATTATCGGCGGCTTCTTAGAGTTAAAATCTGTGGAGAAAATTCAAACCTCGCAATGTTTATTTTCTTTCCGGCCAACATCTGTGTACATGTTACCGTCTATTTATTGCTCCATGCATGTCAAATTCCCTGGGGTATGGACTTGCTTTACTCATTCATAATTGCATGAAATATCAACCAAATTCAGTAATTTTGACATGTATGGATAGCTTAGATCTGGCGCTACATGTTGCAATTATCGGCGGCTTCTTAGAGTTCAAACTTGTGGAGAAAATTCAAACCTCGCAATGTTTATTTTCTTTCCGGACAACATCTGTGTGCATATTACCTTCTATTTATTGCTCCATGCCTGTCAAATTCCCTAGGATATGACTTGCTTTACTCATTCATAATTGCATGAAATATCAACCAAATTCAGTAATTTTGACATGTATGGATAGCTTAGATCTGGCGCTACATGTTGCAATTATCGGCGGCTTCTTAGAGTTCAAACTTGTGGAGAAAATTCAAACCTCGCAATGTTTATTTTCTTTCCGGCCAACATCTGTGTACATGTTACCGTCTATTTATTGCTCCATGCATGTCAAATTCCCTGGGGTATGGACTTGCTTTACTCATTCATAATTGCATGAAATATCAACCAAATTCAGTAATTTTGACATGAATGGATAGCTTAGATCTGGCGCTACATGTTGCAATTATCGGCGGCTTCTTAGAGTTAAAACTTGTGGAGAAAATTCAAACCTCGCAATGTTTATTTTCTTTCCGGCCAACATCTGTGTGCATATTACCTTCTATTTATTGCTCCATGCCTGTCAAATTCCCTAGGGTATGACTTGCTTTACTCATTCATAATTGCATGAAATATCAACCAAATTCAGTAATTTTGACATGTATGGATAGCTTAGATCTGGCGCTACATGTTGCAATTATCGGCGGCTTCTTAGAGTTAAAACTTGTGGAGAAAATTCAAACCTCGCAATGTTTATTTTCTTTCCGGCCAACATCTGTGTACATGTTACCGTCTATTTATTGCTCCATGCATGTCAAATTCCCTGGGGTATGGACTTGCTTTACTCATTCATAATTGCATGAAATATCAACCAAATTCAGTAATTTTGACATGTATGGATAGCTTAGATCTGGCGCTACATGTTGCAATTATCGGCGGCTTCTTAGAGTTAAAACTTGTGGAGAAAATTCAAACCTCGCAATGTTTATTTTCTTTCCGGCCAACATCTGTGTACATGTTACCGTCTATTTATTGCTCCATGCATGTCAAATTCCCTGGGGTATGGACTTGCTTTACTCATTCATAATTGCATGAAATATCAACCAAATTCAGTAATTTTGACATGTATGGATAGCTTAGATCTGGCGCTACATGTTGCAATTATCGGCGGCTTCTTAGAGTTCAAACTTGTGGAGAAAATTCAAACCTCGCAATGTTTATTTTCTTTCCGGACAACATCTGTGTGCATATTACCTTCTATTTATTGCTCCATGCCTGTCAAATTCCCTAGGATATGACTTGCTTTACTCATTCATAATTGCATGAAATATCAACCAAATTCAGTAATTTTGACATGTATGGATAGCTTAGATCTGGCGCTACATGTTGCAATTATCGGCGGCTTCTTAGAGTTCAAACTTGTGGAGAAAATTCAAACCTCGCAATGTTTATTTTCTTTCCGGCCAACATCTGTGTACATGTTACCGTCTATTTATTGCTCCATGCATGTCAAATTCCCTGGGGTATGGACTTGCTTTACTCATTCATAATTGCATGAAATATCAACCAAATTCAGTAATTTTGACATGAATGGATAGCTTAGATCTGGCGCTACATGTTGCAATTATCGGCGGCTTCTTAGAGTTAAAACTTGTGGAGAAAATTCAAACCTCGCAATGTTTATTTTCTTTCCGGCCAACATCTGTGTGCATATTACCTTCTATTTATTGCTCCATGCCTGTCAAATTCCCTAGGATATGACTTGCTTTACTCATTCATAATTGCATGAAATATCAACCAAATTCAGTAATTTTGACATGTATGGATAGCTTAGATCTGGCGCTACATGTTGCAATTATCGGCGGCTTCTTAGAGTTAAAACTTGTGGAGAAAATTCAAACCTCGCAATGTTTATTTTCTTTCCGGCCAACATCTGTGTGCATATTACCTTCTATTTATTGCTCCATGCATGTCAAATTCCCTGGGGTATGGACTTGCTTTACTCATTCATAATTGCATGAAATATCAACCAAATTCAGTAATTTTGACATGTATGGATAGCTTAGATCTGGCGCTACATGTTGCAATTATCGGCGGCTTCTTAGAGTTCAAACTTGTGGAGAAAATTCAAACCTCGCAATGTTTATTTTCTTTCCGGCCAACATCTGTGTGCATATTACCTTCTATTTATTGCTCCATGCCTGTCAAATTCCCTAGGATATGACTTGCTTTACTCATTCATAATTGCATGAAATATCAACCAAATTCAGTAATTTTGACATGTATGGATAGCTTAGATCTGGCGCTACATGTTGCAATTATCGGCGGCTTCTTAGAGTTAAAACTTGTGGAGAAAATTCAAACCTCGCAATGTTTATTTTCTTTCCGGACAACATCTGTGTGCATATTACCTTCTATTTATTGCTCCATGCCTGTCAAATTCCCTAGGATATGACTTGCTTTACTCATTCATAATTGCATGAAATATCAACCAAATTCAGTAATTTTGACATGAATGGATAGCTTAGATCTGGCGCTACATGTTGCAATTATCGGCGGCTTCTTAGAGTTCAAACTTGTGGAGAAAATTCAAACCTCGCAATGTTTATTTTCTTTCCGGCCAACATCTGTGTACATGTTACCGTCTATTTATTGCTCCATGCATGTCAAATTCCCTGGGGTATGGACTTGCTTTACTCATTCATAATTGCATGAAATATCAACCAAATTCAGTAATTTTGACATGAATGGATAGCTTAGATCTGGCGCTACATGTTGCAATTATCGGCGGCTTCTTAGAGTTAAAACTTGTGGAGAAAATTCAAACCTCGCAATGTTTATTTTCTTTCCGGCCAACATCTGTGTGCATATTACCTTCTATTTATTGCTCCATGCCTGTCAAATTCCCTAGGATATGACTTGCTTTACTCATTCATAATTGCATGAAATATCAACCAAATTCAGTAATTTTGACATGTATGGATAGCTTAGATCTGGCGCTACATGTTGCAATTATCGGCGGCTTCTTAGAGTTAAAACTTGTGGAGAAAATTCAAACCTCGCAATGTTTATTTTCTTTCCGGCCAACATCTGTGTGCATATTACCTTCTATTTATTGCTCCATGCATGTCAAATTCCCTGGGGTATGGACTTGCTTTACTCATTCATAATTGCATGAAATATCAAC
The DNA here is from genome assembly GCA_037893225.1 of Hippasteria phrygiana. Taxonomy (NCBI): domain Eukaryota; kingdom Metazoa; phylum Echinodermata; class Asteroidea; order Valvatida; family Goniasteridae; genus Hippasteria; species Hippasteria phrygiana. The sequence goes on along the minus strand of JAZGUH010001148.1, from coordinate 46,483 downwards.
CAAATTCAGTAATTTTGACATGTATGGATAGCTTAGATCTGGCGCTACATGTTGCAATTATCGGCGGCTTCTTAGAGTTCAAACTTGTGGAGAAAATTCAAACCTCGCAATGTTTATTTTCTTTCCGGCCAACATCTGTGTGCATATTACCTTCTATTTATTGCTCCATGCCTGTCAAATTCCCTAGGATATGACTTGCTTTACTCATTCATAATTGCATGAAATATCAACCAAATTCAGTAATTTTGACATGTATGGATAGCTTAGATCTGGCGCTACATGTTGCAATTATCGGCGGCTTCTTAGAGTTAAAACTTGTGGAGAAAATTCAAACCTCGCAATGTTTATTTTCTTTCCGGACAACATCTGTGTGCATATTACCTTCTATTTATTGCTCCATGCCTGTCAAATTCCCTAGGATATGACTTGCTTTACTCATTCATAATTGCATGAAATATCAACCAAATTCAGTAATTTTGACATGTATGGATAGCTTAGATCTGGCGCTACATGTTGCAATTATCGGCGGCTTCTTAGAGTTAAAATCTGTGGAGAAAATTCAAACCTCGCAATGTTTATTTTCTTTCCGGCCAACATCTGTGTACATGTTACCGTCTATTTATTGCTCCATGCATGTCAAATTCCCTGGGGTATGGACTTGCTTTACTCATTCATAATTGCATGAAATATCAACCAAATTCAGTAATTTTGACATGTATGGATAGCTTAGATCTGGCGCTACATGTTGCAATTATCGGCGGCTTCTTAGAGTTCAAACTTGTGGAGAAAATTCAAACCTCGCAATGTTTATTTTCTTTCCGGACAACATCTGTGTGCATATTACCTTCTATTTATTGCTCCATGCCTGTCAAATTCCCTAGGATATGACTTGCTTTACTCATTCATAATTGCATGAAATATCAACCAAATTCAGTAATTTTGACATGTATGGATAGCTTAGATCTGGCGCTACATGTTGCAATTATCGGCGGCTTCTTAGAGTTCAAACTTGTGGAGAAAATTCAAACCTCGCAATGTTTATTTTCTTTCCGGCCAACATCTGTGTACATGTTACCGTCTATTTATTGCTCCATGCATGTCAAATTCCCTGGGGTATGGACTTGCTTTACTCATTCATAATTGCATGAAATATCAACCAAATTCAGTAATTTTGACATGAATGGATAGCTTAGATCTGGCGCTACATGTTGCAATTATCGGCGGCTTCTTAGAGTTAAAACTTGTGGAGAAAATTCAAACCTCGCAATGTTTATTTTCTTTCCGGCCAACATCTGTGTGCATATTACCTTCTATTTATTGCTCCATGCCTGTCAAATTCCCTAGGGTATGACTTGCTTTACTCATTCATAATTGCATGAAATATCAACCAAATTCAGTAATTTTGACATGTATGGATAGCTTAGATCTGGCGCTACATGTTGCAATTATCGGCGGCTTCTTAGAGTTAAAACTTGTGGAGAAAATTCAAACCTCGCAATGTTTATTTTCTTTCCGGCCAACATCTGTGTACATGTTACCGTCTATTTATTGCTCCATGCATGTCAAATTCCCTGGGGTATGGACTTGCTTTACTCATTCATAATTGCATGAAATATCAACCAAATTCAGTAATTTTGACATGTATGGATAGCTTAGATCTGGCGCTACATGTTGCAATTATCGGCGGCTTCTTAGAGTTAAAACTTGTGGAGAAAATTCAAACCTCGCAATGTTTATTTTCTTTCCGGCCAACATCTGTGTACATGTTACCGTCTATTTATTGCTCCATGCATGTCAAATTCCCTGGGGTATGGACTTGCTTTACTCATTCATAATTGCATGAAATATCAACCAAATTCAGTAATTTTGACATGTATGGATAGCTTAGATCTGGCGCTACATGTTGCAATTATCGGCGGCTTCTTAGAGTTCAAACTTGTGGAGAAAATTCAAACCTCGCAATGTTTATTTTCTTTCCGGACAACATCTGTGTGCATATTACCTTCTATTTATTGCTCCATGCCTGTCAAATTCCCTAGGATATGACTTGCTTTACTCATTCATAATTGCATGAAATATCAACCAAATTCAGTAATTTTGACATGTATGGATAGCTTAGATCTGGCGCTACATGTTGCAATTATCGGCGGCTTCTTAGAGTTCAAACTTGTGGAGAAAATTCAAACCTCGCAATGTTTATTTTCTTTCCGGCCAACATCTGTGTACATGTTACCGTCTATTTATTGCTCCATGCATGTCAAATTCCCTGGGGTATGGACTTGCTTTACTCATTCATAATTGCATGAAATATCAACCAAATTCAGTAATTTTGACATGAATGGATAGCTTAGATCTGGCGCTACATGTTGCAATTATCGGCGGCTTCTTAGAGTTAAAACTTGTGGAGAAAATTCAAACCTCGCAATGTTTATTTTCTTTCCGGCCAACATCTGTGTGCATATTACCTTCTATTTATTGCTCCATGCCTGTCAAATTCCCTAGGATATGACTTGCTTTACTCATTCATAATTGCATGAAATATCAACCAAATTCAGTAATTTTGACATGTATGGATAGCTTAGATCTGGCGCTACATGTTGCAATTATCGGCGGCTTCTTAGAGTTAAAACTTGTGGAGAAAATTCAAACCTCGCAATGTTTATTTTCTTTCCGGCCAACATCTGTGTGCATATTACCTTCTATTTATTGCTCCATGCATGTCAAATTCCCTGGGGTATGGACTTGCTTTACTCATTCATAATTGCATGAAATATCAACCAAATTCAGTAATTTTGACATGTATGGATAGCTTAGATCTGGCGCTACATGTTGCAATTATCGGCGGCTTCTTAGAGTTAAAACTTGTGGAGAAAATTCAAACCTCGCAATGTTTATTTTCTTTCCGGCCAACATCTGTGTGCATATTACCTTCTATTTATTGCTCCATGCCTGTCAAATTCCCTAGGGTATGACTTGCTTTACTCATTCATAATTGCATGAAATATCAACCAAATTCAGTAATTTTGACATGTATGGATAGCTTAGATCTGGCGCTACATGTTGCAATTATCGGCGGCTTCTTAGAGTTCAAACTTGTGGAGAAAATTCAAACCTCGCAATGTTTATTTTCTTTCCGGCCAACATCTGTGTGCATATTACCTTCTATTTATTGCTCCATGCCTGTCAAATTCCCTAGGGTATGACTTGCTTTACTCATTCATAATTGCATGAAATATCAACCAAATTCAGTAATTTTGACATGTATGGATAGCTTAGATCTGGCGCTACATGTTGCAATTATCGGCGGCTTCTTAGAGTTAAAACTTGTGGAGAAAATTCAAACCTCGCAATGTTTATTTTCTTTCCGGCCAACATCTGTGTACATGTTACCGTCTATTTATTGCTCCATGCATGTCAAATTCCCTGGGGTATGGACTTGCTTTACTCATTCATAATTGCATGAAATATCAACCAAATTCAGTAATTTTGACATGTATGGATAGCTTAGATCTGGCGCTACATGTTGCAATTATCGGCGGCTTCTTAGAGTTAAAACTTGTGGAGAAAATTCAAACCTCGCAATGTTTATTTTCTTTCCGGCCAACATCTGTGTGCATATTACCTTCTATTTATTGCTCCATGCCTGTCAAATTCCCTAGGATATGACTTGCTTTACTCATTCATAATTGCATGAAATATCAACCAAATTCAGTAATTTTGACATGTATGGATAGCTTAGATCTGGCGCTACATGTTGCAATTATCGGCGGCTTCTTAGAGTTAAAACTTGTGGAGAAAATTCAAACCTCGCAATGTTTATTTTCTTTCCGGCCAACATCTGTGTACATGTTACCGTCTATTTATTGCTCCATGCATGTCAAATTCCCTGGGGTATGGACTTGCTTTACTCATTCATAATTGCATGAAATATCAACCAAATTCAGTAATTTTGACATGTATGGATAGCTTAGATCTGGCGCTACATGTTGCAATTATCGGCGGCTTCTTAGAGTTCAAACTTGTGGAGAAAATTCAAACCTCGCAATGTTTATTTTCTTTCCGGCCAACATCTGTGTGCATATTACCTTCTATTTATTGCTCCATGCCTGTCAAATTCCCTAGGATATGACTTGCTTTACTCATTCATAATTGCATGAAATATCAACCAAATTCAGTAATTTTGACATGTATGGATAGCTTAGATCTGGCGCTACATGTTGCAATTATCGGCGGCTTCTTAGAGTTAAAACTTGTGGAGAAAATTCAAACCTCGCAATGTTTATTTTCTTTCCGGCCAACATCTGTGTGCATATTACCTTCTATTTATTGCTCCATGCCTGTCAAATTCCCTAGGGTATGACTTGCTTTACTCATTCATAATTGCATGAAATATCAACCAAATTCAGTAATTTTGACATGTATGGATAGCTTAGATCTGGCGCTACATGTTGCAATTATCGGCGGCTTCTTAGAGTTAAAACTTGTGGAGAAAATTCAAACCTCGCAATGTTTATTTTCTTTCCGGCCAACATCTGTGTACATGTTACCGTCTATTTATTGCTCCATGCATGTCAAATTCCCTGGGGTATGGACTTGCTTTACTCATTCATAATTGCATGAAATATCAACCAAATTCAGTAATTTTGACATGTATGGATAGCTTAGATCTGGCGCTACATGTTGCAATTATCGGCGGCTTCTTAGAGTTAAAACTTGTGGAGAAAATTCAAACCTCGCAATGTTTATTTTCTTTCCGGCCAACATCTGTGTACATGTTACCGTCTATTTATTGCTCCATGCATGTCAAATTCCCTGGGGTATGGACTTGCTTTACTCATTCATAATTGCATGAAATATCAACCAAATTCAGTAATTTTGACATGTATGGATAGCTTAGATCTGGCGCTACATGTTGCAATTATCGGCGGCTTCTTAGAGTTAAAACTTGTGGAGAAAATTCAAACCTCGCAATGTTTATTTTCTTTCCGGCCAACATCTGTGTACATGTTACCGTCTATTTATTGCTCCATGCATGTCAAATTCCCTGGGGTATGGACTTGCTTTACTCATTCATAATTGCATGAAATATCAACCAAATTCAGTAATTTTGACATGTATGGATAGCTTAGATCTGGCGCTACATGTTGCAATTATCGGCGGCTTCTTAGAGTTCAAACTTGTGGAGAAAATTCAAACCTCGCAATGTTTATTTTCTTTCCGGCCAACATCTGTGTACATGTTACCGTCTATTTATTGCTCCATGCATGTCAAATTCCCTGGGGTATGGACTTGCTTTACTCATTCATAATTGCATGAAATATCAACCAAATTCAGTAATTTTGACATGTATGGATAGCTTAGATCTGGCGCTACATGTTGCAATTATCGGCGGCTTCTTAGAGTTAAAACTTATGGAGAAAATTCAAACCTCGCAATGTTTATTTTCTTTCCGGCCAACATCTGTGTACATGTTACCGTCTATTTATTGCTCCATGCATGTCAAATTCCCTGGGGTATGGACTTGCTTTACTCATTCATAATTGCATGAAATATCAACCAAATTCAGTAATTTTGACATGTATGGATAGCTTAGATCTGGCGCTACATGTTGCAATTATCGGCGGCTTCTTAGAGTTCAAACTTGTGGAGAAAATTCAAACCTCGCAATGTTTATTTTCTTTCCGGCCAACATCTGTGTGCATATTACCTTCTATTTATTGCTCCATGCCTGTCAAATTCCCTAGGATATGACTTGCTTTACTCATTCATAATTGCATGAAATATCAACCAAATTCAGTAATTTTGACATGTATGGATAGCTTAGATCTGGCGCTACATGTTGCAATTATCGGCGGCTTCTTAGAGTTCAAACTTGTGGAGAAAATTCAAACCTCGCAATGTTTATTTTCTTTCCGGCCAACATCTGTGTGCATATTACCTTCTATTTATTGCTCCATGCCTGTCAAATTCCCTAGGATATGACTTGCTTTACTCATTCATAATTGCATGAAATATCAACCAAATTCAGTAATTTTGACATCTATGGATAGCTTAGATCTGGCGCTACATGTTGCAATTATCGGCGGCTTCTTAGAGTTAAAACTTGTAGAGAAAATTCAAACCTCGCAATGTTTATTTTCTTTCCGGCCAACATCTGTGTACATGTTACCGTCTATTTATTGCTCCATGCATGTCAAATTCCCTGGGGTATGGACTTGCTTTACTCATTCATAATTGCATGAAATATCAACCAAATTCAGTAATTTTGACATGTATGGATAGCTTAGATCTGGCGCTACATGTTGCAATTATCGGCGGCTTCTTAGAGTTAAAACTTGTGGAGAAAATTCAAACCTCGCAATGTTTATTTTCTTTCCGGCCAACATCTGTGTGCATATTACCTTCTATTTATTGCTCCATGCCTGTCAAATTCCCTAGGATATGACTTGCTTTACTCATTCATAATTGCATGAAATATCAACCAAATTCAGTAATTTTGACATCTATGGATAGCTTAGATCTGGCGCTACATGTTGCAATTATCGGCGGCTTCTTAGAGTTAAAACTTGTGGAGAAAATTCAAACCTCGCAATGTTTATTTTCTTTCCGGCCAACATCTGTGTACATGTTACCGTCTATTTATTGCTCCATGCATGTCAAATTCCCTGGGGTATGGACTTGCTTTACTCATTCATAATTGCATGAAATATCAACCAAATTCAGTAATTTTGACATGTATGGATAGCTTAGATCTGGCGCTACATGTTGCAATTATCGGCGGCTTCTTAGAGTTAAAACTTGTGGAGAAAATTCAAACCTCGCAATGTTTATTTTCTTTCCGGCCAACATCTGTGTGCATATTGCCGTCTATTTATTGCTCCATGCATGTCAAATTCCCAGGGGGAAGGACTTGCTTTACTCATTCATAATTGCATGAAATATCAACCAAATACAGTAATGTTGACATGTATGGATAGCTTAGATCTGGCGCTACATGTTGCAATTATCGGCGGCTTCTTAGAGTTAAAACTTGTGGAGAAAATTCAAACCTCGCAATGTTTATTTTCTTTCCGGCCAACATCTGTGTGCATATTACCTTCTATTTATTGCTCCATGCCTGTCAAATTCCCTAGGGTATGACTTGCTTTACTCATTCATAATTGCATGAAATATCAACCAAATTCAGTAATTTTGACATGTATGGATAGCTTAGATCTGGCGCTACATGTTGCAATTATCGGCGGCTTCTTAGAGTTAAAACTTGTGGAGAAAATTCAAACCTCGCAATGTTTATTTTCTTTCCGGCCAACATCTGTGTACATGTTACCGTCTATTTATTGCTCCATGCATGTCAAATTCCCTGGGGTATGGACTTGCTTTACTCATTCATAATTGCATGAAATATCAACCAAATTCAGTAATTTTGACATGTATGGATAGCTTAGATCTGGCGCTACATGTTGCAATTATCGGCGGCTTCTTAGAGTTAAAACTTGTGGAGAAAATTCAAACCTCGCAATGTTTATTTTCTTTCCGGCCAACATCTGTGTGCATATTACCTTCTATTTATTGCTCCATGCCTGTCAAATTCCCTAGGATATGACTTGCTTTACTCATTCATAATTGCATGAAATATTAACCAAATTCAGTAATTTTGACATCTATGGATAGCTTAGATCTGGCGCTACATGTTGCAATTATCGGCGGCTTCTTAGAGTTAAAACTTGTGGAGAAAATTCAAACCTCGCAATGTTTATTTTCTTTCCGGCCAACATCTGTGTACATGTTACCGTCTATTTATTGCTCCATGCATGTCAAATTCCCTGGGGTATGGACTTGCTTTACTCATTCATAATTGCATGAAATATCAACCAAATTCAGTAATTTTGACATGTATGGATAGCTTAGATCTGGCGCTACATGTTGCAATTATCGGCGGCTTCCCAGAGTTAAAACTTGTGGAGAAAATTCAAACCTCGCAATGTTTATTTTCTTTCCGGCCAACATCTGTGTGCATATTGCCGTCTATTTATTGCTCCATGCATGTCAAATTCCCAGGGGGAAGGACTTGCTTTACTCATTCATAATTGCATGAAATATCAACCAAATACAGTAATGTTGACATGTATGGATAGCTTAGATCTGGCGCTACATGTTGCAATTATCGGCGGCTTCTTAGAGTTAAAACTTGTGGAGAAAATTCAAACCTCGCAATGTTTATTTTCTTTCCGGCCAACATCTGTGTACATGTTACCGTCTATTTATTGCTCCATGCATGTCAAATTCCCTGGGGTATGGACTTGCTTTACTCATTCATAATTGCATGAAATATCAACCAAATTCAGTAATTTTGACATGTATGGATAGCTTAGATCTGGCGCTACATGTTGCAATTATCGGCGGCTTCTTAGAGTTCAAACTTGTGGAGAAAATTCAAACCTCGCAATGTTTATTTTCTTTCCGGCCAACATCTGTGTGCATATTACCTTCTATTTATTGCTCCATGCCTGTCAAATTCCCTAGGATATGACTTGCTTTACTCATTCATAATTGCATGAAATATCAACCAAATTCAGTAATTTTGACATGTATGGATAGCTTAGATCTGGCGCTACATGTTGCAATTATCGGCGGCTTCTTAGAGTTAAAACTTGTGGAGAAAATTCAAACCTCGCAATGTTTATTTTCTTTCCGGCCAACATCTGTGTACATGTTACCGTCTATTTATTGCTCCATGCATGTCAAATTCCCTGGGGTATGGACTTGCTTTACTCATTCATAATTGCATGAAATATCAACCAAATTCAGTAATTTTGACATGTATGGATAGCTTAGATCTGGCGCTACATGTTGCAATTATCGGCGGCTTCTTAGAGTTCAAACTTGTGGAGAAAATTCAAACCTCGCAATGTTTATTTTCTTTCCGGCCAACATCTGTGTGCATATTACCTTCTATTTATTGCTCCATGCCTGTCAAATTCCCTAGGATATGACTTGCTTTACTCATTCATAATTGCATGAAATATCAACCAAATTCAGTAATTTTGACATGTATGGATAGCTTAGATCTGGCGCTACATGTTGCAATTATCGGCGGCTTCTTAGAGTTAAAACTTGTGGAGAAAATTCAAACCTCGCAATGTTTATTTTCTTTCCGGCCAACATCTGTGTGCATATTACCTTCTATTTATTGCTCCATGCCTGTCAAATTCCCTAGGGTATGACTTGCTTTACTCATTCATAATTGCATGAAATATCAACCAAATTCAGTAATTTTGACATGTATGGATAGCTTAGATCTGGCGCTACATGTTGCAATTATCGGCGGCTTCTTAGAGTTAAAACTTGTGGAGAAAATTCAAACCTCGCAATGTTTATTTTCTTTCCGGCCAACATCTGTGTACATGTTACCGTCTATTTATTGCTCCATGCATGTCAAATTCCCTGGGGTATGGACTTGCTTTACTCATTCATAATTGCATGAAATATCAACCAAATTCAGTAATTTTGACATGTATGGATAGCTTAGATCTGGCGCTACATGTTGCAATTATCGGCGGCTTCTTAGAGTTAAAACTTGTGGAGAAAATTCAAACCTCGCAATGTTTATTTTCTTTCCGGCCAACATCTGTGTACATGTTACCGTCTATTTATTGCTCCATGCATGTCAAATTCCCTGGGGTATGGACTTGCTTTACTCATTCATAATTGCATGAAATATCAACCAAATTCAGTAATTTTGACATGTATGGATAGCTTAGATCTGGCGCTACATGTTGCAATTATCGGCGGCTTCTTAGAGTTAAAACTTGTGGAGAAAATTCAAACCTCGCAATGTTTATTTTCTTTCCGGCCAACATCTGTGTACATGTTACCGTCTATTTATTGCTCCATGCATGTCAAATTCCCTGGGGTATGGACTTGCTTTACTCATTCATAATTGCATGAAATATCAACCAAATTCAGTAATTTTGACATGTATGGATAGCTTAGATCTGGCGCTACATGTTGCAATTATCGGCGGCTTCTTAGAGTTCAAACTTGTGGAGAAAATTCAAACCTCGCAATGTTTATTTTCTTTCCGGCCAACATCTGTGTACATGTTACCGTCTATTTATTGCTCCATGCATGTCAAATTCCCTGGGGTATGGACTTGCTTTACTCATTCATAATTGCATGAAATATCAACCAAATTCAGTAATTTTGACATGTATGGATAGCTTAGATCTGGCGCTACATGTTGCAATTATCGGCGGCTTCTTAGAGTTAAAACTTATGGAGAAAATTCAAACCTCGCAATGTTTATTTTCTTTCCGGCCAACATCTGTGTACATGTTACCGTCTATTTATTGCTCCATGCATGTCAAATTCCCTGGGGTATGGACTTGCTTTACTCATTCATAATTGCATGAAATATCAACCAAATTCAGTAATTTTGACATGTATGGATAGCTTAGATCTGGCGCTACATGTTGCAATTATCGGCGGCTTCTTAGAGTTCAAACTTGTGGAGAAAATTCAAACCTCGCAATGTTTATTTTCTTTCCGGCCAACATCTGTGTGCATATTACCTTCTATTTATTGCTCCATGCCTGTCAAATTCCCTAGGATATGACTTGCTTTACTCATTCATAATTGCATGAAATATCAACCAAATTCAGTAATTTTGACATGTATGGATAGCTTAGATCTGGCGCTACATGTTGCAATTATCGGCGGCTTCTTAGAGTTCAAACTTGTGGAGAAAATTCAAACCTCGCAATGTTTATTTTCTTTCCGGCCAACATCTGTGTGCATATTACCTTCTATTTATTGCTCCATGCCTGTCAAATTCCCTAGGATATGACTTGCTTTACTCATTCATAATTGCATGAAATATCAACCAAATTCAGTAATTTTGACATCTATGGATAGCTTAGATCTGGCGCTACATGTTGCAATTATCGGCGGCTTCTTAGAGTTAAAACTTGTAGAGAAAATTCAAACCTCGCAATGTTTATTTTCTTTCCGGCCAACATCTGTGTACATGTTACCGTCTATTTATTGCTCCATGCATGTCAAATTCCCTGGGGTATGGACTTGCTTTACTCATTCATAATTGCATGAAATATCAACCAAATTCAGTAATTTTGACATGTATGGATAGCTTAGATCTGGCGCTACATGTTGCAATTATCGGCGGCTTCTTAGAGTTAAAACTTGTGGAGAAAATTCAAACCTCGCAATGTTTATTTTCTTTCCGGCCAACATCTGTGTGCATATTACCTTCTATTTATTGCTCCATGCCTGTCAAATTCCCTAGGATATGACTTGCTTTACTCATTCATAATTGCATGAAATATCAACCAAATTCAGTAATTTTGACATCTATGGATAGCTTAGATCTGGCGCTACATGTTGCAATTATCGGCGGCTTCTTAGAGTTAAAACTTGTGGAGAAAATTCAAACCTCGCAATGTTTATTTTCTTTCCGGCCAACATCTGTGTACATGTTACCGTCTATTTATTGCTCCATGCATGTCAAATTCCCTGGGGTATGGACTTGCTTTACTCATTCATAATTGCATGAAATATCAACCAAATTCAGTAATTTTGACATGTATGGATAGCTTAGATCTGGCGCTACATGTTGCAATTATCGGCGGCTTCTTAGAGTTAAAACTTGTGGAGAAAATTCAAACCTCGCAATGTTTATTTTCTTTCCGGCCAACATCTGTGTGCATATTGCCGTCTATTTATTGCTCCATGCATGTCAAATTCCCAGGGGGAAGGACTTGCTTTACTCATTCATAATTGCATGAAATATCAACCAAATACAGTAATGTTGACATGTATGGATAGCTTAGATCTGGCGCTACATGTTGCAATTATCGGCGGCTTCTTAGAGTTAAAACTTGTGGAGAAAATTCAAACCTCGCAATGTTTATTTTCTTTCCGGCCAACATCTGTGTGCATATTACCTTCTATTTATTGCTCCATGCCTGTCAAATTCCCTAGGGTATGACTTGCTTTACTCATTCATAATTGCATGAAATATCAACCAAATTCAGTAATTTTGACATGTATGGATAGCTTAGATCTGGCGCTACATGTTGCAATTATCGGCGGCTTCTTAGAGTTAAAACTTGTGGAGAAAATTCAAACCTCGCAATGTTTATTTTCTTTCCGGCCAACATCTGTGTACATGTTACCGTCTATTTATTGCTCCATGCATGTCAAATTCCCTGGGGTATGGACTTGCTTTACTCATTCATAATTGCATGAAATATCAACCAAATTCAGTAATTTTGACATGTATGGATAGCTTAGATCTGGCGCTACATGTTGCAATTATCGGCGGCTTCTTAGAGTTAAAACTTGTGGAGAAAATTCAAACCTCGCAATGTTTATTTTCTTTCCGGCCAACATCTGTGTGCATATTACCTTCTATTTATTGCTCCATGCCTGTCAAATTCCCTAGGATATGACTTGCTTTACTCATTCATAATTGCATGAAATATCAACCAAATTCAGTAATTTTGACATCTATGGATAGCTTAGATCTGGCGCTACATGTTGCAATTATCGGCGGCTTCTTAGAGTTAAAACTTGTGGAGAAAATTCAAACCTCGCAATGTTTATTTTCTTTCCGGCCAACATCTGTGTACATGTTACCGTCTATTTATTGCTCCATGCATGTCAAATTCCCTGGGGTATGGACTTGCTTTACTCATTCATAATTGCATGAAATATCAACCAAATTCAGTAATTTTGACATGTATGGATAGCTTAGATCTGGCGCTACATGTTGCAATTATCGGCGGCTTCCCAGAGTTAAAACTTGTGGAGAAAATTCAAACCTCGCAATGTTTATTTTCTTTCCGGCCAACATCTGTGTGCATATTGCCGTCTATTTATTGCTCCATGCATGTCAAATTCCCAGGGGGAAGGACTTGCTTTACTCATTCATAATTGCATGAAATATCAACCAAATACAGTAATGTTGACATGTATGGATAGCTTAGATCTGGCGCTACATGTTGCAATTATCGGCGGCTTCTTAGAGTTAAAACTTGTGGAGAAAATTCAAACCTCGCAATGTTTATTTTCTTTCCGGCCAACATCTGTGTACATGTTACCGTCTATTTATTGCTCCATGCATGTCAAATTCCCTGGGGTATGGACTTGCTTTACTCATTCATAATTGCATGAAATATCAACCAAATTCAGTAATTTTGACATGTATGGATAGCTTAGATCTGGCGCTACATGTTGCAATTATCGGCGGCTTCTTAGAGTTCAAACTTGTGGAGAAAATTCAAACCTCGCAATGTTTATTTTCTTTCCGGCCAACATCTGTGTGCATATTACCTTCTATTTATTGCTCCATGCCTGTCAAATTCCCTAGGATATGACTTGCTTTACTCATTCATAATTGCATGAAATATCAACCAAATTCAGTAATTTTGACATGTATGGATAGCTTAGATCTGGCGCTACATGTTGCAATTATCGGCGGCTTCTTAGAGTTCAAACTTGTGGAGAAAATTCAAACCCCGCAATGTTTATTTTCTTTCCGGCCAACATCTGTGTACATGTTACCGTCTATTTATTGCTCCATGCATGTCAAATTCCCTGGGGTATGGACTTGCTTTACTCATTCATAATTGCATGAAATATCAACCAAATTCAGTAATTTTGACATGTATGGATAGCTTAGATCTGGCGCTACATGTTGCAATTATCGGCGGCTTCTTAGAGTTAAAACTTGTGGAGAAAATTCAAACCTCGCAATGTTTATTTTCTTTCCGGCCAACATCTGTGTACATGTTACCGTCTATTTATTGCTCCATGCATGTCAAATTCCCTGGGGTATGGACTTGCTTTACTCATTCATAATTGCATGAAATATCAACCAAATTCAGTAATTTTGACATGTATGGATAGCTTAGATCTGGCGCTACATGTTGCAATTATCGGCGGCTTCTTAGAGTTAAAACTTGTGGAGAAAATTCAAACCTCGCAATGTTTATTTTCTTTCCGGCCAACATCTGTGTACATGTTACCGTCTATTTATTGCTCCATGCATGTCAAATTCCCTGGGGTATGGACTTGCTTTACTCATTCATAATTGCATGAAATATCAACCAAATTCAGTAATTTTGACATGTATGGATAGCTTAGATCTGGCGCTACATGTTGCAATTATCGGCGGCTTCTTAGAGTTAAAACTTGTGGAGAAAATTCAAACCTCGCAATGTTTATTTTCTTTCCGGCCAACATCTGTGTACATGTTACCGTCTATTTATTGCTCCATGCATGTCAAATTCCCTGGGGTATGGACTTGCTTTACTCATTCATAATTGCATGAAATATCAACCAAATTCAGTAATTTTGACATGTATGGATAGCTTAGATCTGGCGCTACATGTTGCAATTATCGGCGGCTTCTTAGAGTTCAAACTTGTGGAGAAAATTCAAACCTCGCAATGTTTATTTTCTTTCCGGCCAACATCTGTGTGCATATTACCTTCTATTTATTGCTCCATGCATGTCAAATTCCCTAGGATATGACTTGCTTTACTCATTCATAATTGCATGAAATATCAACCAAATTCAGTAATTTTGACATGTATGGATAGCTTAGATCTGGCGCTACATGTTGCAATTATCGGCGGCTTCTTAGAGTTAAAACTTGTGGAGAAAATTCAAACCTCGCAATGTTTATTTTCTTTCCGGCCAACATCTGTGTGCATATTACCTTCTATTTATTGCTCCATGCCTGTCAAATTCCCTAGGATATGACTTGCTTTACTCATTCATAATTGCATGAAATATCAACCAAATTCAGTAATTTTGACATGTATGGATAGCTTAGATCTGGCGCTACATGTTGCAATTATCGGCGGCTTCTTAGAGTTCAAACTTGTGGAGAAAATTCAAACCTCGCAATGTTTATTTTCTTTCCGGCCAACATCTGTGTACATGTTACCGTCTATTTATTGCTCCATGCATGTCAAATTCCCTGGGGTATGGACTTGCTTTACTCATTCATAATTGCATGAAATATCAACCAAATTCAGTAATTTTGACATGTATGGATAGCTTAGATCTGGCGCTACATGTTGCAATTATCGGCGGCTTCTTAGAGTTAAAACTTGTGGAGAAAATTCAAACCTCGCAATGTTTATTTTCTTTCCGGCCAACATCTGTGTACATGTTACCGTCTATTTATTGCTCCATGCATGTCAAATTCCCTGGGGTATGGACTTGCTTTACTCATTCATAATTGCATGAAATATCAACCAAATTCAGTAATTTTGACATGTATGGATAGCTTAGATCTGGCGCTACATGTTGCAATTATCGGCGGCTTCTTAGAGTTAAAACTTGTGGAGAAAATTCAAACCTCGCAATGTTTATTTTCTTTCCGGCCAACATCTGTGTACATGTTACCGTCTATTTATTGCTCCATGCATGTCAAATTCCCTGGGGTATGGACTTGCTTTACTCATTCATAATTGCATGAAATATCAACCAAATTCAGTAATTTTGACATGTATGGATAGCTTAGATCTGGCGCTACATGTTGCAATTATCGGCGGCTTCTTAGAGTTCAAACTTGTGGAGAAAATTCAAACCTCGCAATGTTTATTTTCTTTCCGGCCAACATCTGTGTGCATATTACCTTCTATTTATTGCTCCATGCCTGTCAAATTCCCTAGGATATGACTTGCTTTACTCATTCATAATTGCATGAAATATCAACCAAATTCAGTAATTTTGACATGTATGGATAGCTTAGATCTGGCGCTACATGTTGCAATTATCGGCGGCTTCTTAGAGTTAAAACTTGTGGAGAAAATTCAAACCTCGCAATGTTTATTTTCTTTCCGGCCAACATCTGTGTGCATATTACCTTCTATTTATTGCTCCATGCCTGTCAAATTCCCTAGGATATGACTTGCTTTACTCATTCATAATTGCATGAAATATCAACCAAATTCAGTAATTTTGACATGTATGGATAGCTTAGATCTGGCGCTACATGTTGCAATTATCGGCGGCTTCTTAGAGTTAAAACTTGTGGAGAAAATTCAAACCTCGCAATGTTTATTTTCTTTCCGGACAACATCTGTGTGCATATTACCTTCTATTTATTGCTCCATGCCTGTCAAATTCCCTAGGATATGACTTGCTTTACTCATTCATAATTGCATGAAATATCAACCAAATTCAGTAATTTTGACATGTATGGATAGCTTAGATCTGGCGCTACATGTTGCAATTATCGGCGGCTTCTTAGAGTTAAAATCTGTGGAGAAAATTCAAACCTCGCAATGTTTATTTTCTTTCCGGCCAACATCTGTGTACATGTTACCGTCTATTTATTGCTCCATGCATGTCAAATTCCCTGGGGTATGGACTTGCTTTACTCATTCATAATTGCATGAAATATCAACCAAATTCAGTAATTTTGACATGTATGGATAGCTTAGATCTGGCGCTACATGTTGCAATTATCGGCGGCTTCTTAGAGTTCAAACTTGTGGAGAAAATTCAAACCTCGCAATGTTTATTTTCTTTCCGGACAACATCTGTGTGCATATTACCTTCTATTTATTGCTCCATGCCTGTCAAATTCCCTAGGATATGACTTGCTTTACTCATTCATAATTGCATGAAATATCAACCAAATTCAGTAATTTTGACATGTATGGATAGCTTAGATCTGGCGCTACATGTTGCAATTATCGGCGGCTTCTTAGAGTTCAAACTTGTGGAGAAAATTCAAACCTCGCAATGTTTATTTTCTTTCCGGCCAACATCTGTGTACATGTTACCGTCTATTTATTGCTCCATGCATGTCAAATTCCCTGGGGTATGGACTTGCTTTACTCATTCATAATTGCATGAAATATCAACCAAATTCAGTAATTTTGACATGAATGGATAGCTTAGATCTGGCGCTACATGTTGCAATTATCGGCGGCTTCTTAGAGTTAAAACTTGTGGAGAAAATTCAAACCTCGCAATGTTTATTTTCTTTCCGGCCAACATCTGTGTACATGTTACCGTCTATTTATTGCTCCATGCATGTCAAATTCCCTGGGGTATGGACTTGCTTTACTCATTCATAATTGCATGAAATATCAACCAAATTCAGTAATTTTGACATGTATGGATAGCTTAGATCTGGCGCTACATGTTGCAATTATCGGCGGCTTCTTAGAGTTAAAACTTGTGGAGAAAATTCAAACCTCGCAATGTTTATTTTCTTTCCGGCCAACATCTGTGTACATGTTACCGTCTATTTATTGCTCCATGCATGTCAAATTCCCTGGGGTATGGACTTGCTTTACTCATTCATAATTGCATGAAATATCAACCAAATTCAGTAATTTTGACATGTATGGATAGCTTAGATCTGGCGCTACATGTTGCAATTATCGGCGGCTTCTTAGAGTTCAAACTTGTGGAGAAAATTCAAACCTCGCAATGTTTATTTTCTTTCCGGACAACATCTGTGTGCATATTACCTTCTATTTATTGCTCCATGCCTGTCAAATTCCCTAGGATATGACTTGCTTTACTCATTCATAATTGCATGAAATATCAACCAAATTCAGTAATTTTGACATGTATGGATAGCTTAGATCTGGCGCTACATGTTGCAATTATCGGCGGCTTCTTAGAGTTCAAACTTGTGGAGAAAATTCAAACCTCGCAATGTTTATTTTCTTTCCGGCCAACATCTGTGTACATGTTACCGTCTATTTATTGCTCCATGCATGTCAAATTCCCTGGGGTATGGACTTGCTTTACTCATTCATAATTGCATGAAATATCAACCAAATTCAGTAATTTTGACATGAATGGATAGCTTAGATCTGGCGCTACATGTTGCAATTATCGGCGGCTTCTTAGAGTTAAAACTTGTGGAGAAAATTCAAACCTCGCAATGTTTATTTTCTTTCCGGCCAACATCTGTGTGCATATTACCTTCTATTTATTGCTCCATGCCTGTCAAATTCCCTAGGGTATGACTTGCTTTACTCATTCATAATTGCATGAAATATCAACCAAATTCAGTAATTTTGACATGTATGGATAGCTTAGATCTGGCGCTACATGTTGCAATTATCGGCGGCTTCTTAGAGTTCAAACTTGTGGAGAAAATTCAAACCTCGCAATGTTTATTTTCTTTCCGGCCAACATCTGTGTACATGTTACCGTCTATTTATTGCTCCATGCATGTCAAATTCCCTGGGGTATGGACTTGCTTTACTCATTCATAATTGCATGAAATATCAACCAAATTCAGTTATTTTGACATGTATGGATAGCTTAGATCTGGCGCTACATGTTGCAATTATCGGCGGCTTCTTAGAGTTAAAACTTGTGGAGAAAATTCAAACCTCGCAATGTTTATTTTCTTTCCGGCCAACATCTGTGTGCATATTACCTTCTATTTATTGCTCCATGCCTGTCAAATTCCCTAGGGTATGACTTGCTTTACTCATTCATAATTGCATGAAATATCAACCAAATTCAGTAATTTTGACATGTATGGATAGCTTAGATCTGGCGCTACATGTTGCAATTATCGGCGGCTTCTTAGAGTTCAAACTTGTGGAGAAAATTCAAACCTCGCAATGTTTATTTTCTTTCCGGCCAACATCTGTGTGCATATTACCTTCTATTTATTGCTCCATGCCTGTCAAATTCCCTAGGGTATGACTTGCTTTACTCATTCATAATTGCATGAAATATCAACCAAATTCAGTAATTTTGACATGTATGGATAGCTTAGATCTGGCGCTACATGTTGCAATTATCGGCGGCTTCTTAGAGTTAAAACTTGTGGAGAAAATTCAAACCTCGCAATGTTTATTTTCTTTCCGGCCAACATCTGTGTACATGTTACCGTCTATTTATTGCTCCATGCATGTCAAATTCCCTGGGGTATGGACTTGCTTTACTCATTCATAATTGCATGAAATATCAACCAAATTCAGTAATTTTGACATGTATGGATAGCTTAGATCTGGCGCTACATGTTGCAATTATCGGCGGCTTCTTAGAGTTAAAACTTGTGGAGAAAATTCAAACCTCGCAATGTTTATTTTCTTTCCGGCCAACATCTGTGTGCATATTACCTTCTATTTATTGCTCCATGCCTGTCAAATTCCCTAGGATATGACTTGCTTTACTCATTCATAATTGCATGAAATATCAACCAAATTCAGTAATTTTGACATGTATGGATAGCTTAGATCTGGCGCTACATGTTGCAATTATCGGCGGCTTCTTAGAGTTAAAACTTGTGGAGAAAATTCAAACCTCGCAATGTTTATTTTCTTTCCGGCCAACATCTGTGTACATGTTACCGTCTATTTATTGCTCCATGCATGTCAAATTCCCTGGGGTATGGACTTGCTTTACTCATTCATAATTGCATGAAATATCAACCAAATTCAGTAATTTTGACATGTATGGATAGCTTAGATCTGGCGCTACATGTTGCAATTATCGGCGGCTTCTTAGAGTTCAAACTTGTGGAGAAAATTCAAACCTCGCAATGTTTATTTTCTTTCCGGCCAACATCTGTGTGCATATTACCTTCTATTTATTGCTCCATGCCTGTCAAATTCCCTAGGATATGACTTGCTTTACTCATTCATAATTGCATGAAATATCAACCAAATTCAGTAATTTTGACATGTATGGATAGCTTAGATCTGGCGCTACATGTTGCAATTATCGGCGGCTTCTTAGAGTTAAAACTTGTGGAGAAAATTCAAACCTCGCAATGTTTATTTTCTTTCCGGCCAACATCTGTGTGCATATTACCTTCTATTTATTGCTCCATGCCTGTCAAATTCCCTAGGGTATGACTTGCTTTACTCATTCATAATTGCATGAAATATCAACCAAATTCAGTAATTTTGACATGTATGGATAGCTTAGATCTGGCGCTACATGTTGCAATTATCGGCGGCTTCTTAGAGTTCAAACTTGTGGAGAAAATTCAAACCTCGCAATGTTTATTTTCTTTCCGGCCAACATCTGTGTACATGTTACCGTCTATTTATTGCTCCATGCATGTCAAATTCCCTGGGGTATGGACTTGCTTTACTCATTCATAATTGCATGAAATATCAACCAAATTCAGTTATTTTGACATGTATGGATAGCTTAGATCTGGCGCTACATGTTGCAATTATCGGCGGCTTCTTAGAGTTAAAACTTGTGGAGAAAATTCAAACCTCGCAATGTTTATTTTCTTTCCGGCCAACATCTGTGTGCATATTACCTTCTATTTATTGCTCCATGCCTGTCAAATTCCCTAGGATATGACTTGCTTTACTCATTCATAATTGCATGAAATATCAACCAAATTCAGTAATTTTGACATGTATGGATAGCTTAGATCTGGCGCTACATGTTGCAATTATCGGCGGCTTCTTAGAGTTAAAACTTGTGGAGAAAATTCAAACCTCGCAATGTTTATTTTCTTTCCGGCCAACATCTGTGTACATGTTACCGTCTATTTATTGCTCCATGCATGTCAAATTCCCTGGGGTATGGACTTGCTTTACTCATTCATAATTGCATGAAATATCAACCAAATTCAGTAATTTTGACATGTATGGATAGCTTAGATCTGGCGCTACATGTTGCAATTATCGGCGGCTTCTTAGAGTTCAAACTTGTGGAGAAAATTCAAACCTCGCAATGTTTATTTTCTTTCCGGCCAACATCTGTGTGCATATTACCTTCTATTTATTGCTCCATGCCTGTCAAATTCCCTAGGATATGACTTGCTTTACTCATTCATAATTGCATGAAATATCAACCAAATTCAGTAATTTTGACATGTATGGATAGCTTAGATCTGGCGCTACATGTTGCAATTATCGGCGGCTTCTTAGAGTTAAAACTTGTGGAGAAAATTCAAACCTCGCAATGTTTATTTTCTTTCCGGCCAACATCTGTGTGCATATTACCTTCTATTTATTGCTCCATGCCTGTCAAATTCCCTAGGGTATGACTTGCTTTACTCATTCATAATTGCATGAAATATCAACCAAATTCAGTAATTTTGACATGTATGGATAGCTTAGATCTGGCGCTACATGTTGCAATTATCGGCGGCTTCTTAGAGTTAAAACTTGTGGAGAAAATTCAAACCTCGCAATGTTTATTTTCTTTCCGGCCAACATCTGTGTACATGTTACCGTCTATTTATTGCTCCATGCATGTCAAATTCCCTGGGGTATGGACTTGCTTTACTCATTCATAATTGCATGAAATATCAACCAAATTCAGTAATTTTGACATGTATGGATAGCTTAGATCTGGCGCTACATGTTGCAATTATCGGCGGCTTCTTAGAGTTAAAACTTGTGGAGAAAATTCAAACCTCGCAATGTTTATTTTCTTTCCGGCCAACATCTGTGTACATGTTACAGTCTATTTATTGCTCCATGCATGTCAAATTCCCTGGGGTATGGACTTGCTTTACTCATTCATAATTGCATGAAATATCAACCAAATTCAGTAATTTTGACATGTATGGATAGCTTAGATCTGGCGCTACATGTTGCAATTATCGGCGGCTTCTTAGAGTTAAAACTTGTGGAGAAAATTCAAACCTCGCAATGTTTATTTTCTTTCCGGCCAACATCTGTGTACATGTTACCGTCTATTTATTGCTCCATGCATGTCAAATTCCCTGGGGTATGGACTTGCTTTACTCATTCATATTTGCATGAAATATCAACCAAATTCAGTAATTTTGACATGTATGGATAGCTTAGATCTGGCGCTACATGTTGCAATTATCGGCGGCTTCTTAGAGTTCAAACTTGTGGAGAAAATTCAAACCTCGCAATGTTTATTTTCTTTCCGGCCAACATCTGTGTACATGTTACCGTCTATTTATTGCTCCATGCATGTCAAATTCCCTGGGGTATGGACTTGCTTTACTCATTCATAATTGCATGAAATATCAACCAAATTCAGTAATTTTGACATGTATGGATAGCTTAGATCTGGCGCTACATGTTGCAATTATCGGCGGCTTCTTAGAGTTAAAACTTGTGGAGAAAATTCAAACCTCGCAATGTTTATTTTCTTTCCGGCCAACATCTGTGTACATGTTACCGTCTATTTATTGCTCCATGCATGTCAAATTCCCTGGGGTATGGACTTGCTTTACTCATTCATAATTGCATGAAATATCAACCAAATTCAGTAATTTTGACATGTATGGATAGCTTAGATCTGGCGCTACATGTTGCAATTATCGGCGGCTTCTTAGAGTTCAAACTTGTGGAGAAAATTCAAACCTCGCAATGTTTATTTTCTTTCCGGCCAACATCTGTGTGCATATTACCTTCTATTTATTGCTCCATGCCTGTCAAATTCCCTAGGATATGACTTGCTTTACTCATTCATAATTGCATGAAATATCAACCAAATTCAGTAATTTTGACATCTATGGATAGCTTAGATCTGGCGCTACATGTTGCAATTATCGGCGGCTTCTTAGAGTTAAAACTTGTGGAGAAAATTCAAACCTCGCAATGTTTATTTTCTTTCCGGCCAACATCTGTGTACATGTTACCGTCTATTTATTGCTCCATGCATGTCAAATTCCATGGGGTATGGACTTGCTTTACTCATTCATAATTGCATGAAATATCAACCAAATTCAGTAATTTTGACATGTATGGATAGCTTAGATCTGGCGCTACATGTTGCAATTATCGGCGGCTTCTTAGAGTTCAAACTTGTGGAGAAAATTCAAACCTCGCAATGTTTATTTTCTTTCCGGCCAACATCTGTGTGCATATTACCTTCTATTTATTGCTCCATGCCTGTCAAATTCCCTAGGATATGACTTGCTTTACTCATTCATAATTGCATGAAATATCAACCAAATTCAGTAATTTTGACATCTATGGATAGCTTAGATCTGGCGCTACATGTTGCAATTATCGGCGGCTTCTTAGAGTTAAAACTTGTGGAGAAAATTCAAACCTCGCAATGTTTATTTTCTTTCCGGCCAACATCTGTGTACATGTTACCGTCTATTTATTGCTCCATGCATGTCAAATTCCCTGGGGTATGGACTTGCTTTACTCATTCATAATTGCATGAAATATCAACCAAATTCAGTAATTTTGACATGTATGGATAGCTTAGATCTGGCGCTACATGTTGCAATTATCGGCGGCTTCTTAGAGTTAAAACTTGTGGAGAAAATTCAAACCTCGCAATGTTTATTTTCTTTCCGGCCAACATCTGTGTGCATATTACCTTCTATTTATTGCTCCATGCCTGTCAAATTCCCTAGGATATGACTTGCTTTACTCATTCATAATTGCATGAAATATCAACCAAATTCAGTAATTTTGACATCTATGGATAGCTTAGATCTGGCGCTACATGTTGCAATTATCGGCGGCTTCTTAGAGTTAAAACTTGTGGAGAAAATTCAAACCTCGCAATGTTTATTTTCTTTCCGGCCAACATCTGTGTACATGTTACCGTCTATTTATTGCTCCATGCATGTCAAATTCCCTGGGGTATGGACTTGCTTTACTCATTCATAATTGCATGAAATATCAACCAAATTCAGTAATTTTGACATGTATGGATAGCTTAGATCTGGCGCTACATGTTGCAATTATCGGCGGCTTCTTAGAGTTAAAACTTGTGGAGAAAATTCAAACCTCGCAATGTTTATTTTCTTTCCGGCCAACATCTGTGTGCATATTGCCGTCTATTTATTGCTCCATGCATGTCAAATTCCCAGGGGGAAGGACTTGCTTTACTCATTCATAATTGCATGAAATATCAACCAAATACAGTAATGTTGACATGTATGGATAGCTTAGATCTGGCGCTACATGTTGCAATTATCGGCGGCTTCTTAGAGTTAAAACTTGTGGAGAAAATTCAAACCTCGCAATGTTTATTTTCTTTCCGGCCAACATCTGTGTGCATATTACCTTCTATTTATTGCTCCATGCCTGTCAAATTCCCTAGGGTATGACTTGCTTTACTCATTCATAATTGCATGAAATATCAACCAAATTCAGTAATTTTGACATGTATGGATAGCTTAGATCTGGCGCTACATGTTGCAATTATCGGCGGCTTCTTAGAGTTAAAACTTGTGGAGAAAATTCAAACCTCGCAATGTTTATTTTCTTTCCGGCCAACATCTGTGTACATGTTACCGTCTATTTATTGCTCCATGCATGTCAAATTCCCTGGGGTATGGACTTGCTTTACTCATTCATAATTGCATGAAATATCAACCAAATTCAGTAATTTTGACATGTATGGATAGCTTAGATCTGGCGCTACATGTTGCAATTATCGGCGGCTTCTTAGAGTTAAAACTTGTGGAGAAAATTCAAACCTCGCAATGTTTATTTTCTTTCCGGCCAACATCTGTGTGCATATTACCTTCTATTTATTGCTCCATGCCTGTCAAATTCCCTAGGATATGACTTGCTTTACTCATTCATAATTGCATGAAATATCAACCAAATTCAGTAATTTTGACATCTATGGATAGCTTAGATCTGGCGCTACATGTTGCAATTATCGGCGGCTTCTTAGAGTTAAAACTTGTGGAGAAAATTCAAACCTCGCAATGTTTATTTTCTTTCCGGCCAACATCTGTGTACATGTTACCGTCTATTTATTGCTCCATGCATGTCAAATTCCCTGGGGTATGGACTTGCTTTACTCATTCATAATTGCATGAAATATCAACCAAATTCAGTAATTTTGACATGTATGGATAGCTTAGATCTGGCGCTACATGTTGCAATTATCGGCGGCTTCCCAGAGTTAAAACTTGTGGAGAAAATTCAAACCTCGCAATGTTTATTTTCTTTCCGGCCAACATCTGTGTGCATATTGCCGTCTATTTATTGCTCCATGCATGTCAAATTCCCAGGGGGAAGGACTTGCTTTACTCATTCATAATTGCATGAAATATCAACCAAATACAGTAATGTTGACATGTATGGATAGCTTAGATCTGGCGCTACATGTTGCAATTATCGGCGGCTTCTTAGAGTTAAAACTTGTGGAGAAAATTCAAACCTCGCAATGTTTATTTTCTTTCCGGCCAACATCTGTGTACATGTTACCGTCTATTTATTGCTCCATGCATGTCAAATTCCCTGGGGTATGGACTTGCTTTACTCATTCATAATTGCATGAAATATCAACCAAATTCAGTAATTTTGACATGTATGGATAGCTTAGATCTGGCGCTACATGTTGCAATTATCGGCGGCTTCTTAGAGTTCAAACTTGTGAAGAAAATTCAAACCTCGCAATGTTTATTTTCTTTCCGGCCAACATCTGTGTGCATATTACCTTCTATTTATTGCTCCATGCCTGTCAAATTCCCTAGGATATGACTTGCTTTACTCATTCATAATTGCATGAAATATCAACCAAATTCAGTAATTTTGACATGTATGGATAGCTTAGATCTGGCGCTACATGTTGCAATTATCGGCGGCTTCTTAGAGTTCAAACTTGTGGAGAAAATTCAAACCCCGCAATGTTTATTTTCTTTCCGGCCAACATCTGTGTACATGTTACCGTCTATTTATTGCTCCATGCATGTCAAATTCCTTGGGGTATGGACTTGCTTTACTCATTCATAATTGCATGAAATATCAACCAAATTCAGTAATTTTGACATGTATGGATAGCTTAGATCTGGCGCTACATGTTGCAATTATCGGCGGCTTCTTAGAGTTAAAACTTGTGGAGAAAATTCAAACCTCGCAATGTTTATTTTCTTTCCGGCCAACATCTGTGTACATGTTACCGTCTATTTATTGCTCCATGCATGTCAAATTCCCTGGGGTATGGACTTGCTTTACTCATTCATAATTGCATGAAATATCAACCAAATTCAGTAATTTTGACATGTATGGATAGCTTAGATCTGGCGCTACATGTTGCAATTATCGGCGGCTTCTTAGAGTTAAAACTTGTGGAGAAAATTCAAACCTCGCAATGTTTATTTTCTTTCCGGCCAACATCTGTGTGCATATTGCCGTCTATTTATTGCTCCATGCATGTCAAATTCCCAGGGGGAAGGACTTGCTTTACTCATTCATAATTGCATGAAATATCAACCAAATACAGTAATGTTGACATGTATGGATAGCTTAGATCTGGCGCTACATGTTGCAATTATCGGCGGCTTCTTAGAGTTAAAACTTGTGGAGAAAATTCAAACCTCGCAATGTTTATTTTCTTTCCGGCCAACATCTGTGTACATGTTACCGTCTATTTATTGCTCCATGCATGTCAAATTCCCTGGGGTATGGACTTGCTTTACTCATTCATAATTGCATGAAATATCAACCAAATTCAGTAATTTTGACATGTATGGATAGCTTAGATCTGGCGCTACATGTTGCAATTATCGGCGGCTTCTTAGAGTTCAAACTTGTGGAGAAAATTCAAACCTCGCAATGTTTATTTTCTTTCCGGCCAACATCTGTGTGCATATTACCTTCTATTTATTGCTCCATGCCTGTCAAATTCCCTAGGATATGACTTGCTTTACTCATTCATAATTGCATGAAATATCAACCAAATTCAGTAATTTTGACATGTATGGATAGCTTAGATCTGGCGCTACATGTTGCAATTATCGGCGGCTTCTTAGAGTTCAAACTTGTGGAGAAAATTCAAACCCCGCAATGTTTATTTTCTTTCCGGCCAACATCTGTGTACATGTTACCGTCTATTTATTGCTCCATGCATGTCAAATTCCTTGGGGTATGGACTTGCTTTACTCATTCATAATTGCATGAAATATCAACCAAATTCAGTAATTTTGACATGTATGGATAGCTTAGATCTGGCGCTACATGTTGCAATTATCGGCGGCTTCTTAGAGTTAAAACTTGTGGAGAAAATTCAAACCTCGCAATGTTTATTTTCTTTCCGGCCAACATCTGTGTACATGTTACCGTCTATTTATTGCTCCATGCATGTCAAATTCCCTGGGGTATGGACTTGCTTTACTCATTCATAATTGCATGAAATATCAACCAAATTCAGTAATTTTGACATGTATGGATAGCTTAGATCTGGCGCTACATGTTGCAATTATCGGCGGCTTCTTAGAGTTAAAACTTGTGGAGAAAATTCAAACCTCGCAATGTTTATTTTCTTTCCGGCCAACATCTGTGTACATGTTACCGTCTATTTATTGCTCCATGCATGTCAAATTCCCTGGGGTATGGACTTGCTTTACTCATTCATAATTGCATGAAATATCAACCAAATTCAGTAATTTTGACATGTATGGATAGCTTAGATCTGGCGCTACATGTTGCAATTATCGGCGGCTTCTTAGAGTTAAAACTTGTGGAGAAAATTCAAACCTCGCAATGTTTATTTTCTTTCCGGCCAACATCTGTGTACATGTTACCGTCTATTTATTGCTCCATGCATGTCAAATTCCCTGGGGTATGGACTTGCTTTACTCATTCATAATTGCATGAAATATCAACCAAATTCAGTAATTTTGACATGTATGGATAGCTTAGATCTGGCGCTACATGTTGCAATTATCGGCGGCTTCTTAGAGTTCAAACTTGTGGAGAAAATTCAAACCTCGCAATGTTTATTTTCTTTCCGGCCAACATCTGTGTGCATATTACCTTCTATTTATTGCTCCATGCATGTCAAATTCCCTAGGATATGACTTGCTTTACTCATTCATAATTGCATGAAATATCAACCAAATTCAGTAATTTTGACATGTATGGATAGCTTAGATCTGGCGCTACATGTTGCAATTATCGGCGGCTTCTTAGAGTTAAAACTTGTGGAGAAAATTCAAACCTCGCAATGTTTATTTTCTTTCCGGCCAACATCTGTGTGCATATTACCTTCTATTTATTGCTCCATGCCTGTCAAATTCCCTAGGATATGACTTGCTTTACTCATTCATAATTGCATGAAATATCAACCAAATTCAGTAATTTTGACATGTATGGATAGCTTAGATCTGGCGCTACATGTTGCAATTATCGGCGGCTTCTTAGAGTTCAAACTTGTGGAGAAAATTCAAACCTCGCAATGTTTATTTTCTTTCCGGCCAACATCTGTGTACATGTTACCGTCTATTTATTGCTCCATGCATGTCAAATTCCCTGGGGTATGGACTTGCTTTACTCATTCATAATTGCATGAAATATCAACCAAATTCAGTAATTTTGACATGTATGGATAGCTTAGATCTGGCGCTACATGTTGCAATTATCGGCGGCTTCTTAGAGTTAAAACTTGTGGAGAAAATTCAAACCTCGCAATGTTTATTTTCTTTCCGGCCAACATCTGTGTACATGTTACCGTCTATTTATTGCTCCATGCATGTCAAATTCCCTGGGGTATGGACTTGCTTTACTCATTCATAATTGCATGAAATATCAACCAAATTCAGTAATTTTGACATGTATGGATAGCTTAGATCTGGCGCTACATGTTGCAATTATCGGCGGCTTCTTAGAGTTAAAACTTGTGGAGAAAATTCAAACCTCGCAATGTTTATTTTCTTTCCGGCCAACATCTGTGTACATGTTACCGTCTATTTATTGCTCCATGCATGTCAAATTCCCTGGGGTATGGACTTGCTTTACTCATTCATAATTGCATGAAATATCAACCAAATTCAGTAATTTTGACATGTATGGATAGCTTAGATCTGGCGCTACATGTTGCAATTATCGGCGGCTTCTTAGAGTTCAAACTTGTGGAGAAAATTCAAACCTCGCAATGTTTATTTTCTTTCCGGCCAACATCTGTGTGCATATTACCTTCTATTTATTGCTCCATGCCTGTCAAATTCCCTAGGATATGACTTGCTTTACTCATTCATAATTGCATGAAATATCAACCAAATTCAGTAATTTTGACATGTATGGATAGCTTAGATCTGGCGCTACATGTTGCAATTATCGGCGGCTTCTTAGAGTTCAAACTTGTGGAGAAAATTCAAACCTCGCAATGTTTATTTTCTTTCCGGCCAACATCTGTGTGCATATTACCTTCTATTTATTGCTCCATGCCTGTCAAATTCCCTAGGATATGACTTGTTTTACTCATTCATAATTGCATGAAATATCAACCAAATTCAGTAATTTTGACATCTATGGATAGCTTAGATCTGGCGCTACATGTTGCAATTATCGGCGGCTTCTTAGAGTTAAAACTTGTGGAGAAAATTCAAACCTCGCAATGTTTATTTTCTTTCCGGCCAACATCTGTGTACATGTTACCGTCTATTTATTGCTCCATGCATGTCAAATTCCCTGGGGTATGGACTTGCTTTACTCATTCATAATTGCATGAAATATCAACCAAATTCAGTAATTTTGACATGTATGGATAGCTTAGATCTGGCGCTACATGTTGCAATTATCGGCGGCTTCTTAGAGTTAAAACTTGTGGAGAAAATTCAAACCTCGCAATGTTTATTTTCTTTCCGGCCAACATCTGTGTGCATATTACCTTCTATTTATTGCTCCATGCCTGTCAAATTCCCTAGGATATGACTTGCTTTACTCATTCATAATTGCATGAAATATCAACCAAATTCAGTAATTTTGACATCTATGGATAGCTTAGATCTGGCGCTACATGTTGCAATTATCGGCGGCTTCTTAGAGTTAAAACTTGTGGAGAAAATTCAAACCTCGCAATGTTTATTTTCTTTCCGGCCAACATCTGTGTACATGTTACCGTCTATTTATTGCTCCATGCATGTCAAATTCCCTGGGGTATGGACTTGCTTTACTCATTCATAATTGCATGAAATATCAACCAAATTCAGTAATTTTGACATGTATGGATAGCTTAGATCTGGCGCTACATGTTGCAATTATCGGTGGCTTCCCAGAGTTAAAACTTGTGGAGAAAATTCAAACCTCGCAATGTTTATTTTCTTCCCGGCCAACATCTGTGTGCATATTGCCGTCTATTTATTGCTCCATGCATGTCAAATTCCCAGGGGGAAGGACTTGCTTTACTCATTCATAATTGCATGAAATATCAACCAAATACAGTAATGTTGACATGTATGGATAGCTTAGATCTGGCGCTACATGTTGCAATTATCGGCGGCTTCTTAGAGTTAAAACTTGTGGAGAAAATTCAAACCTCGCAATGTTTATTTTCTTTCCGGCCAACATCTGTGTGCATATTACCTTCTATTTATTGCTCCATGCCTGTCAAATTCCCTAGGGTATGACTTGCTTTACTCATTCATAATTGCATGAAATATCAACCAAATTCAGTAATTTTGACATGTATGGATAGCTTAGATCTGGCGCTACATGTTGCAATTATCGGCGGCTTCTTAGAGTTAAAACTTGTGGAGAAAATTCAAACCTCGCAATGTTTATTTTCTTTCCGGCCAACATCTGTGTACATGTTACCGTCTATTTATTGCTCCATGCATGTCAAATTCCCTGGGGTATGGACTTGCTTTACTCATTCATAATTGCATGAAATATCAACCAAATTCAGTAATTTTGACATGTATGGATAGCTTAGATCTGGCGCTACATGTTGCAATTATCGGCGGCTTCTTAGAGTTAAAACTTGTGGAGAAAATTCAAACCTCGCAATGTTTATTTTCTTTCCGGCCAACATCTGTGTGCATATTACCTTCTATTTATTGCTCCATGCCTGTCAAATTCCCTAGGATATGACTTGCTTTACTCATTCATAATTGCATGAAATATCAACCAAATTCAGTAATTTTGACATGTATGGATAGCTTAGATCTGGCGCTACATGTTGCAATTATCGGCGGCTTCTTAGAGTTCAAACTTGTGGAGAAAATTCAAACCCCGCAATGTTTATTTTCTTTCCGGCCAACATCTGTGTACATGTTACCGTCTATTTATTGCTCCATGCATGTCAAATTCCCTGGGGTATGGACTTGCTTTACTCATTCATAATTGCATGAAATATCAACCAAATTCAGTAATTTTGACATGTATGGATAGCTTAGATCTGGCGCTACATGTTGCAATTATCGGCGGCTTCTTAGAGTTAAAACTTGTGGAGAAAATTCAAACCTCGCAATGTTTATTTTCTTTCCGGCCAACATCTGTGTACATGTTACCGTCTATTTATTGCTCCATGCATGTCAAATTCCCTGGGGTATGGACTTGCTTTACTCATTCATAATTGCATGAAATATCAACCAAATTCAGTAATTTTGACATGTATGGATAGCTTAGATCTGGCGCTACATGTTGCAATTATCGGCGGCTTCTTAGAGTTAAAACTTGTGGAGAAAATTCAAACCTCGCAATGTTTATTTTCTTTCCGGCCAACATCTGTGTACATGTTACCGTCTATTTATTGCTCCATGCATGTCAAATTCCCTGGGGTATGGACTTGCTTTACTCATTCATAATTGCATGAAATATCAACCAAATTCAGTAATTTTGACATGTATGGATAGCTTAGATCTGGCGCTACATGTTGCAATTATCGGCGGCTTCTTAGAGTTCAAACTTGTGGAGAAAATTCAAACCTCGCAATGTTTATTTTCTTTCCGGCCAACATCTGTGTGCATATTACCTTCTATTTATTGCTCCATGCATGTCAAATTCCCTAGGATATGACTTGCTTTACTCATTCATAATTGCATGAAATATCAACCAAATTCAGTAATTTTGACATGTATGGATAGCTTAGATCTGGCGCTACATGTTGCAATTATCGGCGGCTTCTTAGAGTTAAAACTTGTGGAGAAAATTCAAACCTCGCAATGTTTATTTTCTTTCCGGCCAACATCTGTGTGCATATTACCTTCTATTTATTGCTCCATGCCTGTCAAATTCCCTAGGATATGACTTGCTTTACTCATTCATAATTGCATGAAATATCAACCAAATTCAGTAATTTTGACATGTATGGATAGCTTAGATCTGGCGCTACATGTTGCAATTATCGGCGGCTTCTTAGAGTTCAAACTTGTGGAGAAAATTCAAACCTCGCAATGTTTATTTTCTTTCCGGCCAACATCTGTGTACATGTTACCGTCTATTTATTGCTCCATGCATGTCAAATTCCCTGGG
This sequence comes from Hippasteria phrygiana, assembly GCA_037893225.1. NCBI lineage: Eukaryota > Metazoa > Echinodermata > Asteroidea > Valvatida > Goniasteridae > Hippasteria > Hippasteria phrygiana. The sequence continues at coordinate 14,336 of JAZGUH010001148.1, read as the reverse complement.
GTATGGACTTGCTTTACTCATTCATAATTGCATGAAATATCAACCAAATTCAGTAATTTTGACATGTATGGATAGCTTAGATCTGGCGCTACATGTTGCAATTATCGGCGGCTTCTTAGAGTTAAAACTTGTGGAGAAAATTCAAACCTCGCAATGTTTATTTTCTTTCCGGCCAACATCTGTGTACATGTTACCGTCTATTTATTGCTCCATGCATGTCAAATTCCCTGGGGTATGGACTTGCTTTACTCATTCATAATTGCATGAAATATCAACCAAATTCAGTAATTTTGACATGTATGGATAGCTTAGATCTGGCGCTACATGTTGCAATTATCGGCGGCTTCTTAGAGTTAAAACTTGTGGAGAAAATTCAAACCTCGCAATGTTTATTTTCTTTCCGGCCAACATCTGTGTACATGTTACCGTCTATTTATTGCTCCATGCATGTCAAATTCCCTGGGGTATGGACTTGCTTTACTCATTCATAATTGCATGAAATATCAACCAAATTCAGTAATTTTGACATGTATGGATAGCTTAGATCTGGCGCTACATGTTGCAATTATCGGCGGCTTCTTAGAGTTCAAACTTGTGGAGAAAATTCAAACCTCGCAATGTTTATTTTCTTTCCGGCCAACATCTGTGTGCATATTACCTTCTATTTATTGCTCCATGCCTGTCAAATTCCCTAGGATATGACTTGCTTTACTCATTCATAATTGCATGAAATATCAACCAAATTCAGTAATTTTGACATGTATGGATAGCTTAGATCTGGCGCTACATGTTGCAATTATCGGCGGCTTCTTAGAGTTCAAACTTGTGGAGAAAATTCAAACCTCGCAATGTTTATTTTCTTTCCGGCCAACATCTGTGTGCATATTACCTTCTATTTATTGCTCCATGCCTGTCAAATTCCCTAGGATATGACTTGTTTTACTCATTCATAATTGCATGAAATATCAACCAAATTCAGTAATTTTGACATCTATGGATAGCTTAGATCTGGCGCTACATGTTGCAATTATCGGCGGCTTCTTAGAGTTAAAACTTGTGGAGAAAATTCAAACCTCGCAATGTTTATTTTCTTTCCGGCCAACATCTGTGTACATGTTACCGTCTATTTATTGCTCCATGCATGTCAAATTCCCTGGGGTATGGACTTGCTTTACTCATTCATAATTGCATGAAATATCAACCAAATTCAGTAATTTTGACATGTATGGATAGCTTAGATCTGGCGCTACATGTTGCAATTATCGGCGGCTTCTTAGAGTTAAAACTTGTGGAGAAAATTCAAACCTCGCAATGTTTATTTTCTTTCCGGCCAACATCTGTGTGCATATTACCTTCTATTTATTGCTCCATGCCTGTCAAATTCCCTAGGATATGACTTGCTTTACTCATTCATAATTGCATGAAATATCAACCAAATTCAGTAATTTTGACATCTATGGATAGCTTAGATCTGGCGCTACATGTTGCAATTATCGGCGGCTTCTTAGAGTTAAAACTTGTGGAGAAAATTCAAACCTCGCAATGTTTATTTTCTTTCCGGCCAACATCTGTGTACATGTTACCGTCTATTTATTGCTCCATGCATGTCAAATTCCCTGGGGTATGGACTTGCTTTACTCATTCATAATTGCATGAAATATCAACCAAATTCAGTAATTTTGACATGTATGGATAGCTTAGATCTGGCGCTACATGTTGCAATTATCGGCGGCTTCCCAGAGTTAAAACTTGTGGAGAAAATTCAAACCTCGCAATGTTTATTTTCTTCCCGGCCAACATCTGTGTGCATATTGCCGTCTATTTATTGCTCCATGCATGTCAAATTCCCAGGGGGAAGGACTTGCTTTACTCATTCATAATTGCATGAAATATCAACCAAATACAGTAATGTTGACATGTATGGATAGCTTAGATCTGGCGCTACATGTTGCAATTATCGGCGGCTTCTTAGAGTTAAAACTTGTGGAGAAAATTCAAACCTCGCAATGTTTATTTTCTTTCCGGCCAACATCTGTGTGCATATTACCTTCTATTTATTGCTCCATGCCTGTCAAATTCCCTAGGGTATGACTTGCTTTACTCATTCATAATTGCATGAAATATCAACCAAATTCAGTAATTTTGACATGTATGGATAGCTTAGATCTGGCGCTACATGTTGCAATTATCGGCGGCTTCTTAGAGTTAAAACTTGTGGAGAAAATTCAAACCTCGCAATGTTTATTTTCTTTCCGGCCAACATCTGTGTACATGTTACCGTCTATTTATTGCTCCATGCATGTCAAATTCCCTGGGGTATGGACTTGCTTTACTCATTCATAATTGCATGAAATATCAACCAAATTCAGTAATTTTGACATGTATGGATAGCTTAGATCTGGCGCTACATGTTGCAATTATCGGCGGCTTCTTAGAGTTAAAACTTGTGGAGAAAATTCAAACCTCGCAATGTTTATTTTCTTTCCGGCCAACATCTGTGTGCATATTACCTTCTATTTATTGCTCCATGCCTGTCAAATTCCCTAGGATATGACTTGCTTTACTCATTCATAATTGCATGAAATATCAACCAAATTCAGTAATTTTGACATGTATGGATAGCTTAGATCTGGCGCTACATGTTGCAATTATCGGCGGCTTCTTAGAGTTCAAACTTGTGGAGAAAATTCAAACCCCGCAATGTTTATTTTCTTTCCGGCCAACATCTGTGTACATGTTACCGTCTATTTATTGCTCCATGCATGTCAAATTCCCTGGGGTATGGACTTGCTTTACTCATTCATAATTGCATGAAATATCAACCAAATTCAGTAATTTTGACATGTATGGATAGCTTAGATCTGGCGCTACATGTTGCAATTATCGGCGGCTTCTTAGAGTTAAAACTTGTGGAGAAAATTCAAACCTCGCAATGTTTATTTTCTTTCCGGCCAACATCTGTGTACATGTTACCGTCTATTTATTGCTCCATGCATGTCAAATTCCCTGGGGTATGGACTTGCTTTACTCATTCATAATTGCATGAAATATCAACCAAATTCAGTAATTTTGACATGTATGGATAGCTTAGATCTGGCGCTACATGTTGCAATTATCGGCGGCTTCTTAGAGTTAAAACTTGTGGAGAAAATTCAAACCTCGCAATGTTTATTTTCTTTCCGGCCAACATCTGTGTACATGTTACCGTCTATTTATTGCTCCATGCATGTCAAATTCCCTGGGGTATGGACTTGCTTTACTCATTCATAATTGCATGAAATATCAACCAAATTCAGTAATTTTGACATGTATGGATAGCTTAGATCTGGCGCTACATGTTGCAATTATCGGCGGCTTCTTAGAGTTAAAACTTGTGGAGAAAATTCAAACCTCGCAATGTTTATTTTCTTTCCGGCCAACATCTGTGTACATGTTACCGTCTATTTATTGCTCCATGCATGTCAAATTCCCTGGGGTATGGACTTGCTTTACTCATTCATAATTGCATGAAATATCAACCAAATTCAGTAATTTTGACATGTATGGATAGCTTAGATCTGGCGCTACATGTTGCAATTATCGGCGGCTTCTTAGAGTTCAAACTTGTGGAGAAAATTCAAACCTCGCAATGTTTATTTTCTTTCCGGCCAACATCTGTGTGCATATTACCTTCTATTTATTGCTCCATGCATGTCAAATTCCCTGGGGTATGGACTTGCTTTACTCATTCATAATTGCATGAAATATCAACCAAATTCAGTAAATTTGACATGTATGGATAGCTTAGATCTGGCGCTACATGTTGCAATTATCGGCGGCTTCTTAGAGTTCAAACTTGTGGAGAAAATTCAAACCTCGCAATGTTTATTTTCTTTCCGGCCAACATCTGTGTGCATATTACCTTCTATTTATTGCTCCATGCCTGTCAAATTCCCTAGGATATGACTTGCTTTACTCATTCATAATTGCATGAAATATCAACCAAATTCAGTAATTTTGACATGTATGGATAGCTTAGATCTGGCGCTACATGTTGCAATTATCGGCGGCTTCTTAGAGTTCAAACTTGTGGAGAAAATTCAAACCTCGCAATGTTTATTTTCTTTCCGGCCAACATCTGTGTGCATATTACCTTCTATTTATTGCTCCATGCCTGTCAAATTCCCTAGGATATGACTTGTTTTACTCATTCATAATTGCATGAAATATCAACCAAATTCAGTAATTTTGACATCTATGGATAGCTTAGATCTGGCGCTACATGTTGCAATTATCGGCGGCTTCTTAGAGTTAAAACTTGTGGAGAAAATTCAAACCTCGCAATGTTTATTTTCTTTCCGGCCAACATCTGTGTACATGTTACCGTCTATTTATTGCTCCATGCATGTCAAATTCCCTGGGGTATGGACTTGCTTTACTCATTCATAATTGCATGAAATATCAACCAAATTCAGTAATTTTGACATGTATGGATAGCTTAGATCTGGCGCTACATGTTGCAATTATCGGCGGCTTCTTAGAGTTAAAACTTGTGGAGAAAATTCAAACCTCGCAATGTTTATTTTCTTTCCGGCCAACATCTGTGTGCATATTACCTTCTATTTATTGCTCCATGCCTGTCAAATTCCCTAGGATATGACTTGCTTTACTCATTCATAATTGCATGAAATATCAACCAAATTCAGTAATTTTGACATCTATGGATAGCTTAGATCTGGCGCTACATGTTGCAATTATCGGCGGCTTCTTAGAGTTAAAACTTGTGGAGAAAATTCAAACCTCGCAATGTTTATTTTCTTTCCGGCCAACATCTGTGTACATGTTACCGTCTATTTATTGCTCCATGCATGTCAAATTCCCTGGGGTATGGACTTGCTTTACTCATTCATAATTGCATGAAATATCAACCAAATTCAGTAATTTTGACATGTATGGATAGCTTAGATCTGGCGCTACATGTTGCAATTATCGGCGGCTTCCCAGAGTTAAAACTTGTGGAGAAAATTCAAACCTCGCAATGTTTATTTTCTTTCCGGCCAACATCTGTGTGCATATTGCCGTCTATTTATTGCTCCATGCATGTCAAATTCCCAGGGGGAAGGACTTGCTTTACTCATTCATAATTGCATGAAATATCAACCAAATACAGTAATGTTGACATGTATGGATAGCTTAGATCTGGCGCTACATGTTGCAATTATCGGCGGCTTCTTAGAGTTAAAACTTGTGGAGAAAATTCAAACCTCGCAATGTTTATTTTCTTTCCGGCCAACATCTGTGTGCATATTACCTTCTATTTATTGCTCCATGCCTGTCAAATTCCCTAGGGTATGACTTGCTTTACTCATTCATAATTGCATGAAATATCAACCAAATTCAGTAATTTTGACATGTATGGATAGCTTAGATCTGGCGCTACATGTTGCAATTATCGGCGGCTTCTTAGAGTTAAAACTTGTGGAGAAAATTCAAACCTCGCAATGTTTATTTTCTTTCCGGCCAACATCTGTGTACATGTTACCGTCTATTTATTGCTCCATGCATGTCAAATTCCCTGGGGTATGGACTTGCTTTACTCATTCATAATTGCATGAAATATCAACCAAATTCAGTAATTTTGACATGTATGGATAGCTTAGATCTGGCGCTACATGTTGCAATTATCGGCGGCTTCTTAGAGTTAAAACTTGTGGAGAAAATTCAAACCTCGCAATGTTTATTTTCTTTCCGGCCAACATCTGTGTGCATATTACCTTCTATTTATTGCTCCATGCCTGTCAAATTCCCTAGGATATGACTTGCTTTACTCATTCATAATTGCATGAAATATCAACCAAATTCAGTAATTTTGACATGTATGGATAGCTTAGATCTGGCGCTACATGTTGCAATTATCGGCGGCTTCTTAGAGTTCAAACTTGTGGAGAAAATTCAAACCCCGCAATGTTTATTTTCTTTCCGGCCAACATCTGTGTACATGTTACCGTCTATTTATTGCTCCATGCATGTCAAATTCCCTGGGGTATGGACTTGCTTTACTCATTCATAATTGCATGAAATATCAACCAAATTCAGTAATTTTGACATGTATGGATAGCTTAGATCTGGCGCTACATGTTGCAATTATCGGCGGCTTCTTAGAGTTAAAACTTGTGGAGAAAATTCAAACCTCGCAATGTTTATTTTCTTTCCGGCCAACATCTGTGTACATGTTACCGTCTATTTATTGCTCCATGCATGTCAAATTCCCTGGGGTATGGACTTGCTTTACTCATTCATAATTGCATGAAATATCAACCAAATTCAGTAATTTTGACATGTATGGATAGCTTAGATCTGGCGCTACATGTTGCAATTATCGGCGGCTTCTTAGAGTTAAAACTTGTGGAGAAAATTCAAACCTCGCAATGTTTATTTTCTTTCCGGCCAACATCTGTGTACATGTTACCGTCTATTTATTGCTCCATGCATGTCAAATTCCCTGGGGTATGGACTTGCTTTACTCATTCATAATTGCATGAAATATCAACCAAATTCAGTAATTTTGACATGTATGGATAGCTTAGATCTGGCGCTACATGTTGCAATTATCGGCGGCTTCTTAGAGTTAAAACTTGTGGAGAAAATTCAAACCTCGCAATGTTTATTTTCTTTCCGGCCAACATCTGTGTACATGTTACCGTCTATTTATTGCTCCATGCATGTCAAATTCCCTGGGGTATGGACTTGCTTTACTCATTCATAATTGCATGAAATATCAACCAAATTCAGTAATTTTGACATGTATGGATAGCTTAGATCTGGCGCTACATGTTGCAATTATCGGCGGCTTCTTAGAGTTCAAACTTGTGGAGAAAATTCAAACCTCGCAATGTTTATTTTCTTTCCGGCCAACATCTGTGTGCATATTACCTTCTATTTATTGCTCCATGCATGTCAAATTCCCTGGGGTATGGACTTGCTTTACTCATTCATAATTGCATGAAATATCAACCAAATTCAGTAAATTTGACATGTATGGATAGCTTAGATCTGGCGCTACATGTTGCAATTATCGGCGGCTTCTTAGAGTTCAAACTTGTGGAGAAAATTCAAACCTCGCAATGTTTATTTTCTTTCCGGCCAACATCTGTGTGCATATTACCTTCTATTTATTGCTCCATGCCTGTCAAATTCCCTAGGATATGACTTGCTTTACTCATTCATAATTGCATGAAATATCAACCAAATTCAGTAATTTTGACATCTATGGATAGCTTAGATCTGGCGCTACATGTTGCAATTATCGGCGGCTTCTTAGAGTTCAAACTTGTGGAGAAAATTCAAACCCCGCAATGTTTATTTTCTTTCCGGCCAACATCTGTGTACATGTTACCGTCTATTTATTGCTCCATGCATGTCAAATTCCCTGGGGTATGGACTTGCTTTACTCATTCATAATTGCATGAAATATCAACCAAATTCAGTAATTTTGACATGTATGGATAGCTTAGATCTGGCGCTACATGTTGCAATTATCGGCGGCTTCTTAGAGTTAAAACTTGTGGAGAAAATTCAAACCTCGCAATGTTTATTTTCTTTCCGGCCAACATCTGTGTACATGTTACCGTCTATTTATTGCTCCATGCATGTCAAATTCCCTGGGGTATGGACTTGCTTTACTCATTCATAATTGCATGAAATATCAACCAAATTCAGTAATTTTGACATGTATGGATAGCTTAGATCTGGCGCTACATGTTGCAATTATCGGCGGCTTCTTAGAGTTAAAACTTGTGGAGAAAATTCAAACCTCGCAATGTTTATTTTCTTTCCGGCCAACATCTGTGTACATGTTACCGTCTATTTATTGCTCCATGCATGTCAAATTCCCTGGGGTATGGACTTGCTTTACTCATTCATAATTGCATGAAATATCAACCAAATTCAGTAATTTTGACATGTATGGATAGCTTAGATCTGGCGCTACATGTTGCAATTATCGGCGGCTTCTTAGAGTTCAAACTTGTTTAGAAAATTCAAACCTCGCAATGTTTATTTTCTTTCCGGCCAACATCTGTGTGCATATTACCTTCTATTTATTGCTCCATGCATGTCAAATTCCCTGGGGTATGGACTTGCTTTACTCATTCATAATTGCATGAAATATCAACCAAATTCAGTAATTTTGACATGTATGGATAGCTTAGATCTGGCGCTACATGTTGCAATTATCGGCGGCTTCTTAGAGTTAAAACTTGTGGAGAAAATTCAAACCTCGCAATGTTTATTTTCTTTCCGGCCAACATCTGTGTACATGTTACCGTCTATTTATTGCTCCATGCATGTCAAATTCCCTGGGGTATGGACTTGCTTTACTCATTCATAATTGCATGAAATATCAACCAAATTCAGTAATTTTGACATGTATGGATAGCTTAGATCTGGCGCTACATGTTGCAATTATCGGCGGCTTCTTAGAGTTCAAACTTGTGGAGAAAATTCAAACCTCGCAATGTTTATTTTCTTTCCGGCCAACATCTGTGTGCATATTACCTTCTATTTATTGCTCCATGCATGTCAAATTCCCTGGGGTATGGACTTGCTTTACTCATTCATAATTGCATGAAATATCAACCAAATTCAGTAAATTTGACATGTATGGATAGCTTAGATCTGGCGCTACATGTTGCAATTATCGGCGGCTTCTTAGAGTTCAAACTTGTGGAGAAAATTCAAACCTCGCAATGTTTATTTTCTTTCCGGCCAACATCTGTGTGCATATTACCTTCTATTTATTGCTCCATGCCTGTCAAATTCCCTAGGATATGACTTGCTTTACTCATTCATAATTGCATGAAATATCAACCAAATTCAGTAATTTTGACATCTATGGATAGCTTAGATCTGGCGCTACATGTTGCAATTATCGGCGGCTTCTTAGAGTTCAAACTTGTGGAGAAAATTCAAACCCCGCAATGTTTATTTTCTTTCCGGCCAACATCTGTGTACATGTTACCGTCTATTTATTGCTCCATGCATGTCAAATTCCCTGGGGTATGGACTTGCTTTACTCATTCATAATTGCATGAAATATCAACCAAATTCAGTAATTTTGACATGTATGGATAGCTTAGATCTGGCGCTACATGTTGCAATTATCGGCGGCTTCTTAGAGTTAAAACTTGTGGAGAAAATTCAAACCTCGCAATGTTTATTTTCTTTCCGGCCAACATCTGTGTACATGTTACCGTCTATTTATTGCTCCATGCATGTCAAATTCCCTGGGGTATGGACTTGCTTTACTCATTCATAATTGCATGAAATATCAACCAAATTCAGTAATTTTGACATGTATGGATAGCTTAGATCTGGCGCTACATGTTGCAATTATCGGCGGCTTCTTAGAGTTAAAACTTGTGGAGAAAATTCAAACCTCGCAATGTTTATTTTCTTTCCGGCCAACATCTGTGTACATGTTACCGTCTATTTATTGCTCCATGCATGTCAAATTCCCTGGGGTATGGACTTGCTTTACTCATTCATAATTGCATGAAATATCAACCAAATTCAGTAATTTTGACATGTATGGATAGCTTAGATCTGGCGCTACATGTTGCAATTATCGGCGGCTTCTTAGAGTTCAAACTTGTTTAGAAAATTCAAACCTCGCAATGTTTATTTTCTTTCCGGCCAACATCTGTGTGCATATTACCTTCTATTTATTGCTCCATGCATGTCAAATTCCCTGGGGTATGGACTTGCTTTACTCATTCATAATTGCATGAAATATCAACCAAATTCAGTAAATTTGACATGTATGGATAGCTTAGATCTGGCGCTACATGTTGCAATTATCGGCGGCTTCTTAGAGTTCAAACTTGTGGAGAAAATTCAAACCTCGCAATGTTTATTTTCTTTCCGGCCAACATCTGTGTGCATATTACCTTCTATTTATTGCTCCATGCCTGTCAAATTCCCTAGGATATGACTTGCTTTACTCATTCATAATTGCATGAAATATCAACCAAATTCAGTAATTTTGACATCTATGGATAGCTTAGATCTGGCGCTACATGTTGCAATTATCGGCGGCTTCTTAGAGTTCAAACTTGTGGAGAAAATTCAAACCCCGCAATGTTTATTTTCTTTCCGGCCAACATCTGTGTACATGTTACCGTCTATTTATTGCTCCATGCATGTCAAAATTCCCTGGGGTATGGACTTGCTTTACTCATTCATAATTGCATGAAATATCAACCAAATTCAGTAATTTTGACATGTATGGATAGCTTAGATCTGGCGCTACATGTTGCAATTATCGGCGGCTTCTTAGAGTTAAAACTTGTGGAGAAAATTCAAACCTCGCAATGTTTATTTTCTTTCCGGCCAACATCTGTGTGCATATTAACCTTCTATTTATTGCTCCATGCCTGTCAAATTCCCTAGGATATGACTTGCTTTACTCATTCATAATTGCATGAAATATCAACCAAATTCAGTAATTTTGACATGTATGGATAGCTTAGATCTGGCGCTACATGTTGCAATTATCGGCGGCTTCTTAGAGTTCAAAACTTGTGGAGAAAATTCAAACCTCAGCAATGTTTATTTTCTTTCCGGCCAACATCTGTGTGCATATTACCTTCTATTTATTGCTCCATGCCTGTCAAATTCCCTAGGATTTGACTTGTTTTACTCATTCATAATTGCATGAAATATCAACCAAATTCAGTAATTTTGACATCTATGGATAGCTTAGATCTGGCGCTACATGTTGCAATTATCGGCGGCTTCTTAGAGTTAAAACTTGTGGAGAAAATTCAAACCTCGCAATGTTTATTTTCTTTCCGGCCAACATCTGTGTACATGTTACCGTCTATTTATTGATGCATGTCAAATTCCCTGGGGTATGGACTTGCTTTACTCATTCATAATTGCATGAAATATCAACCAAATTCAGTAATTTTGACATGTATGGATAGCTTAGATCTGGCGCTACATGTTGCAATTATCGGCGGCTTCTTAGAGTTAAAACTTGTGGAGAAAATTCAAACCTCGCAATGTTTATTTTCTTTCCGGCCAACATCTGTGTGCATATTACCTTCTATTTATTGCTCCATGCCTGTCAAATTCCCTAGGATATGACTTGCTTTACTCATTCATAATTGCATGAAATATCAACCAAATTCAGTAATTTTGACATCTATGGATAGCTTAGATCTGGCGCTACATGTTGCAATTATCGGCGGCTTCTTAGAGTTAAAACTTGTGGAGAAAATTCAAACCTCGCAATGTTTATTTTCTTTCCGGCCAACATCTGTGTACATGTTACCGTCTATTTATTGCTCCATGCATGTCAAATTCCCTGGGGTATGGACTTGCTTTACTCATTCATAATTGCATGAAATATCAACCAAATTCAGTAATTTTGACATGTATGGATAGCTTAGATCTGGCGCTACATGTTGCAATTATCGGCGGCTTCCCAGAGTTAAAACTTGTGGAGAAAATTCAAACCTCGCAATGTTTATTTTCTTTCCGGCCAACATCTGTGTGCATATTGCCGTCTATTTATTGCTCCATGCATGTCAAATTCCCAGGGGGAAGGACTTGCTTTACTCATTCATAATTGCATGAAATATCAACCAAATACAGTAATGTTGACATGTATGGATAGCTTAGATCTGGCGCTACATGTTGCAATTATCGGCGGCTTCTTAGAGTTAAAACTTGTGGAGAAAATTCAAACCTCGCAATGTTTATTTTCTTTCCGGCCAACATCTGTGTGCATATTACCTTCTATTTATTGCTCCATGCCTGTCAAATTCCCTAGGGTATGACTTGCTTTACTCATTCATAATTGCATGAAATATCAACCAAATTCAGTAATTTTAACATGTATGGATAGCTTAGATCTGGCGCTACATGTTGCAATTATCGGCGGCTTCTTAGAGTTAAAACTTGTGGAGAAAATTCAAACCTCGCAATGTTTATTTTCTTTCCGGCCAACATCTGTGTACATGTTACCGTCTATTTATTGCTCCATGCATGTCAAATTCCCTGGGGTATGGACTTGCTTTACTCATTCATAATTGCATGAAATATCAACCAAATTCAGTAATTTTGACATGTATGGATAGCTTAGATCTGGCGCTACATGTTGCAATTATCGGCGGCTTCTTAGAGTTAAAACTTGTGGAGAAAATTCAAACCTCGCAATGTTTATTTTCTTTCCGGCCAACATCTGTGTGCATATTACCTTCTATTTATTGCTCCATGCCTGTCAAATTCCCTAGGATATGACTTGCTTTACTCATTCATAATTGCATGAAATATCAACCAAATTCAGTAATTTTGACATGTATGGATAGCTTAGATCTGGCGCTACATGTTGCAATTATCGGCGGCTTCTTAGAGTTCAAACTTGTGGAGAAAATTCAAACCCCGCAATGTTTATTTTCTTTCCGGCCAACATCTGTGTATGTTACCGTCTATGTATTGCTCCATGCATGTCAAATTCCCTGGGGTATGGACTTGCTTTACTCATTCATAATTGCATGAAATATCAACCAAATTCAGTAATTTTGACATGTATGGATAGCTTAGATCTGGCGCTACATGTTGCAATTATCGGCGGCTTCTTAGAGTTAAAACTTGTGGAGAAAATTCAAACCTCGCAATGTTTATTTTCTTTCCGGCCAACATCTGTGTACATGTTACCGTCTATTTATTGCTCCATGCATGTCAAATTCCCTGGGGTATGGACTTGCTTTACTCATTCATAATTGCATGAAATATCAACCAAATTCAGTAATTTTGACATGTATGGATAGCTTAGATCTGGCGCTACATGTTGCAATTATCGGCGGCTTCTTAGAGTTAAAACTTGTGGAGAAAATTCAAACCTCGCAATGTTTATTTTCTTTCCGGCCAACATCTGTGTACATGTTACCGTCTATTTATTGCTCCATGCATGTCAAATTCCCTGGGGTATGGACTTGCTTTACTCATTCATAATTGCATGAAATATCAACCAAATTCAGTAATTTTGACATGTATGGATAGCTTAGATCTGGCGCTACATGTTGCAATTATCGGCGGCTTCTTAGAGTTAAAACTTGTGGAGAAAATTCAAACCTCGCAATGTTTATTTTCTTTCCGGCCAACATCTGTGTACATGTTACCGTCTATTTATTGCTCCATGCATGTCAAATTCCCTGGGGTATGGACTTGCTTTACTCATTCATAATTGCATGAAATATCAACCAAATTCAGTAATTTTGACATGTATGGATAGCTTAGATCTGGCGCTACATGTTGCAATTATCGGCGGCTTCTTAGAGTTCAAACTTGTGGAGAAAATTCAAACCTCGCAATGTTTATTTTCTTTCCGGCCAACATCTGTGTGCATATTACCTTCTATTTATTGCTCCATGCATGTCAAATTCCCTGGGTATGGACTTGCTTTACTCATTCATAATTGCATGAAATATCAACCAAATTCAGTAAATTTGACATGTATGGATAGCTTAGATCTGGCGCTACATGTTGCAATTATCGGCGGCTTCTTAGAGTTCAAACTTGTGGAGAAAATTCAAACCTCGCAATGTTTATTTTCTTTCCGGCCAACATCTGTGTGCATATTACCTTCTATTTATTGCTCCATGCCTGTCAAATTCCCTAGGATATGACTTGCTTTACTCATTCATAATTGCATGAAATATCAACCAAATTCAGTAATTTTGACATCTATGGATAGCTTAGATCTGGCGCTACATGTTGCAATTATCGGCGGCTTCTTAGAGTTCAAACTTGTGGAGAAAATTCAAACCCCGCAATGTTTATTTTCTTTCCGGCCAACATCTGTGTACATGTTACCGTCTATTTATTGCTCCATGCATGTCAAATTCCCTGGGGTATGGACTTGCTTTACTCATTCATAATTGCATGAAATATCAACCAAATTCAGTAATTTTGACATGTATGGATAGCTTAGATCTGGCGCTACATGTTGCAATTATCGGCGGCTTCTTAGAGTTAAAACTTGTGGAGAAAATTCAAACCTCGCAATGTTTATTTTCTTTCCGGCCAACATCTGTGTACATGTTACCGTCTATTTATTGCTCCATGCATGTCAAATTCCCTGGGGTATGGACTTGCTTTACTCATTCATAATTGCATGAAATATCAACCAAATTCAGTAATTTTGACATGTATGGATAGCTTAGATCTGGCGCTACATGTTGCAATTATCGGCGGCTTCTTAGAGTTAAAACTTGTGGAGAAAATTCAAACCTCGCAATGTTTATTTTCTTTCCGGCCAACATCTGTGTACATGTTACCGTCTATTTATT